>JBAIZZ010000044.1:528408-743742 GCA_037355905.1 Heliconius aoede
ATACAACTATTAAAATAGTTTTAAAAATTCACTCTACGCTTTTATACTGTGGAAAAGTCTAATATTTATATATGTAAGGTACTTTGCTGTTTAAAACTATAGATTTTTCTTAAAAATAAAGATTTACACAATAATTTAGTTTGAATATTGATGACTGATACGTATTTACAACAATTTTAGCTGGATATATTTCATCTGGATGAGCGTTTACCATTTTTATAGTGATCTCAAAATTTAAAAAAAAATCTTTTAAAATTTTTTTAAAAATTATAATCAAAGTATGAATATTAAATTATTTTATATAATTATAATATATTAACAGACACAAAGTTTAATTATATTTTGATATTTGTCTCTATGCTATACATATATCGAAGTGTAAAATTAAAAGAAGGAAAAAGAAGCTTCACATAGACGTAAGTATAATTATTTATACAATAATCTAATAAAAAATTACATTTTATCAACAAAATTTAAGAAAAAACCAATATTGTTATACAAAAATGAATCCCAAAAAGGCATATATTTGTAACATCAACGATCAAAGCGTAGCATAGTAGCATGTCTAATTCTTGTACATCATTAGGTACATCTAGTCCAGGATGCGGGGTGCGGGATGCGGGAAGCGGGGTACGGGATACGGGATGAGGGGCGCGGGATGCGGGCATGCGCGCCGCTATCGATCCCGCGAGATGAGTGTCTATGCCAACCAGAGACAACGTTTCTGAAGCTATATTTTATTTATAATACTCTGAAATTTCTTCATTTTTGTTTAAATATTTCTTTTCACTTAAGGGTACCTTCCGTGGTCTTAAAAGAAATTTTCTATCATATTTACATATACTTTTCGATTTTCATATGTTGATTGAATAAAAGTTCAAGATATACTGACGTAAGAATATAATTGTGGTTTGCTTGTATTGATCCTCTATCGTAACTATATTTACGCTTTACGGTGACCCTTAAATGTAAATATGTATTTATCTTATACAATTGTTTTTCATTTTCTCAATAGAAGAGTATAATTTAATTAGTCTCCTAGTATATTTTGAGAGTAACCCATAAAAGTAATACTAAAAAGTAATGTACGAAATCTTAAAAACAACTAATTTAACACTTACATACATATATGACATTATATAGAACTCTTGTATTATATCCAGAATAAGAAAATCTAAAAAAATCATCAGCAATTTAACATAAAATCGTCACACTAAAACAACAATAGACTTTCGGCAAAATTTTTAATTTTCTTCGAGTTTTTCCAAAAATATTATTCAATACTAAAATAGGATAGTTAATATTGCCATCAATATTCCCAAAATATTGACTGTAGAAAAAAAATCTTTGGACAACGAAGACCACACGAAACATCATCACGATCGAAAATCAAATCTACAGTAGATTTGATAGATTCCATGGATAAGTAGATCATCAACTATCCCCGGCATACATATTTGAATCACTGAAGCAATCCTAGCAAAAACAATAATAACTAGTCAGTATTTTAGTAATACTCTCATATACCGTATACGCTGAAAGCCCACCTGCCGTCCACCGCCACACTTGAACTTGGCTGCGGTCGCGTGCAGACCGCGCAATCAACGCTTCAGCATTTCACCGTAAATTACTGTCGCTGTTTCAAATGCAGTGTAGTGTACACTGTTGGAGGTTCAATCAACAAGTAGCTATCAATTTTTCAATGTTCTGTATTAGCAGCAACATAAAGAATTTGCTGTGAAAATAATTGAAATACAAAATATCAGCTTCACGCTGTAACCCGCATACAGCAGGGTAGGCAGGGGAACCTAGTGTTAAGACACTCCGCTCCCCACTTTCTGCCTATTTCTGCAGGCATTGCGTGTTGAGTGAGACAACTCAACGCCGCCCTTTACCTACCCTGAAATACAAAATATTTTACGTTAAATAGTATTTCGATATAGAGTCGTATATTTTAAATATGATTTAGTTTTACTGGCACTTGCTTCATATCTTCATTTGACTTTGGTAGTGCTTTTGGTAGTATTGAACGTAATAAAAACAAAATGTGTTAACTAAGATCAGTGTGGAATTATACCAAATTTTCCTCATGTTAAGATAGACACGTATATTTTACATTTATTTTTTGTCTAAAATGTAACCGTTATAGTGACCAATTTTTATTAAACCAAATCTGCATCTCCAATTATGCATCTCCATCATAAATGAAAGGAGGTCTATACTCAAAGGCTAATTCTTTAAAAACGAACTGCAAAATTTTAATTTCTTAAAAAAATTATATGTTGAATTAATTGAATGAATTATACATCCTTTTTCCACAATATATTATATTGTTTATTTATATTATTTAAGACCTTTTTTGTTGACTCGACTCGTGCTGTCCGGTATTTAAATTGATTTAATTGTTGACTTGAAATGTATTGTTCCAGTGTGCAATTTCATAGTGCACGAGCGATGCGTGGGGCAAGTGGTGACGCCATGCTGCGGGGTGGCGCCGAGCCTGATCAAGGTAATCTCATATATTAAAAAAATTCGGAATCTAAGAAACAAACGGATTCTCATCAAATGTGCCAAATGTTTGGAAAAATTCCGTAGCAAGAAGTAGTTTGATGGTTTTTTTGTATAAATTTTTCGATTAATTCGCATTAAACAAACGTTATTTAGGTACATCCCAGGATATTATACCTGCGTTAAATAGCATTTAGATATAAGTTAATATTAATAATTCATCAACAGAATCCAGTGGCTCATTGCTGGTCAGAGCATACTTCCCACAAACGGAAGTTTTGTACGGTGTGTCGAAAGCGGCTTGACGAACTACCATCCTTACATTGCATGAGTGAGTATCGATTCATAATTTAACTTTAAATTTTATATATTTTTTTTAAATTGCCAAATATTCAATCAATATATTGTTTTAACAGGTTATCAATATCCGTGCAGCAATATCATGTAATCCTTTTAAATTTTGTTTTTTTAAGCTAATATATATTCTGCTAGATATGAGTATTAATGTGCCTCCGATAAATCATACAGCATTGATATGAAGAAGCAGAGTGTATAATACTTAGCCATATACAAGTGATGGTAAGTATAGATTATAGATATAGATGTCGCCTGTTTCTATACCAGCAAGGTGATATGAGAAATGAAAACATTTTTCAAACACAGTGTCTTCACCAGGAAGAACTTCCTGCAATGCTGTATGTTTTTCCTCTCGGCACATAATATCGGTTTTATTGTTATGTAAAACCGCTATATTTTAAAACATGTTTTAATGAAGTAGGCTCGGTTAATAGCTAGTGATAACAAGATAAAATTATATTTTTAAAGTAACAGCATAATTAAAATCAATTTGCTTATAGTATGCGAATACTACGTCCACGGAGAATGCGTGGACTTCGCGGCGGCGGATTGCAAAGAGAACGCAACTTACTGCGCGGGCAGCGAGCCGCGCCACGTGCACCACTGGCGCGAGGGGAACCTGCCCGCCAACTCCAAATGCTGTGCCTGCCGCCGCGCCTGCTGGTCGGGCGAGTGCCTCACCGGGTACCGCTGCGAGTGGTGCGGAAGCACGGTAGGCACACTGCCGCTTCTTCTGCTTCTGCTTTAATTTAGCTTATAAATACTAATTTATAGAATTGCAACAATTGTATATCGACAGTGTCATGCCGGCTGTCGCGCTCTGGTCCCGGAGGAGTGCAATTTCGGCGCGCTGCAACCAATCTTCCTGCCGCCGTCGGCCGTGTCCATTCCGCGGACGGAGGTGCCCATGGAGGCCATCATCGGCGTGCACGTGCGGCCGCCGCCCTCGCAGCGCGACTTTGGATGCCGTAAGTGTCCTCCACAGGGGAGTGGGCACGGCTCGGGCCCCGCATATGTGCCGGCGCGGGCACATCTGCGGGGCCGGAGTGTGAGCGCTGTGTTTGGGGCAGCGCGGCGGCGCGGCGGCTGGGCGCCGGCGCGGCTCGTGTTGCTGGCGCGGCGACTGCTGCCGGCCGCCTGCAGCCCGCACGGCGGCGCCTCCCCGCCCTACTCCAGAGGTACTCTGCACGGCTTCCTCTTCCGCTTTCTTCATGCTTTTTACTATGGGAGCGATAACGCTTGCCCGAAGATTGTTTTGAATGTTCTGTTTAAAATGATCTTCGACTGTCGTGAGTGTCCAGCTGCTTTCATGCTTTACTTTCGCACACATACACATTTAGAAAACATTATCACCGTCTTTTTTTCTAGTACATTACCTAACTTCGCGGTACTGTTTATAATAAATCTTAACAATTTTATTAATGAACATATTGATTAAGCTTATTAACCTCTAACATTATCCCTTTATTCATCAATGAGTAATTTTAATTTGTTGCTATATCTGTACACTCCTTGTAAATTTTGAAAAGAAAAATACTGCTAAGAATTCTTTTATATATTTTATATCTATAAGACTTTCTGTTCTTTATATAGAAGAGCACTAGCATTTCCATTTTTCGAATCTTTCCCACTGACAGACTTTAAAGTCTTAGTTCCATATAAATTTCATATCTCCGGATCGACTCCAGAAGGATACTCGTGATGCAGTATCCCACCGGTCTCAGGTAACATGCACAGGTACACAGTGTTGCTGGTATTTATTTCAGTGTTGCCAGTCACCATACTAGATGGCCACACCTCAATGTGTTTTTTAAGTCTTTCTGCACTGTCAAATATTTTTACTAAGTAGAAAAGAATGGCAAATTAACATGATACGTTTCTAATTTCCAATATGCAATTTCTTTTAAATTCAGTTGAAAATTATAATATATTTCATAGTGCACATTGACTTCGAATGTTCGATACTTAATTTGCAGACAATATGTGTTTTTTTAGAAATTTATCATTTCAAGAATGATGTTTAGATGAGATGCTACCAGTAGATTATATGTGCGCGAAGTAACCTAGTTATAATAATTTATAACTAAATAGATATAATAATTAACATGCCATACTAAATTCCATGTTAAAATTCTTTATAATGAATGTATACTAAAAATAGATGAGTTAATTTCAGGCTAAATATATTTGACGTATATAACATACAAATAATAGCTTTACTATTTTAATATATTAGTTAAATAGTTGATGACCAATAAAATCTAAATTGATTAATTTGTACTGCATTATCTAATAACGAAAAAATATCAATATTTACATTATACCCAAAACCTTATTATATTCATACCATATTATTATAGACAAAACTAGACTTCTGTGAAATCCCCATATTTCATTTATAACGAATAGTCGCAAGGGTTTAGGGCATGTGCGATACGGGATGTATGTTGTGCAGCTCGCAGTGTGAGCGAGGAGTTCAGCTCGGGCTGCGAGGGCCGCTCGGGCTCCGGCGGCGGCTCTACCGGCGCGCCCGCCGACCAGGACCACCGACCCGACCACAAACAACACCGGGATAGGACACCAGATGATAGAGATGAAGGTAACTTATATTTAGATACTTAGCATTAAACTATAGACATCTAAAATTGATTTTTATTGTATATTATTTTATTAAGAGTTTATAGAGCATAATAATTGCGTTTATATATATGTTGTGCGATTCTAACCTGATCATTTGTGATAATAATAAAAAAATTGTAGAAATATATACCAAGACAAATAGGAGAAAAATAATTAACATAACAATGTACAATTTGAATTCCAAAATCTCAATTACTTTATTACACCAAAACAGAAGTAGTAAAAGTGTACGACGGTGAAGCGGCGTGGTCTCGTCGGCTCTACCGGCCCGTGGTAGTGGGGCGCAACTTCAGCGAGCGTGAGCTGGTGGGTGCTGCGTTGCGGGCCTTCCACGTGGCGCGGGAGCCTGACCAGTTCCAGCTCACGGATGCTCTCGCAGGGGACGAGCCCGCGGTGGAGGATCCCACGCCGCTGGCGCGTGTGACACGCTTGCCTAATAAGCGACCCGCACTGTTCTTGCGTTTCAAGTGAGTCATTTAAAAATATTGCGTCTTATTAAATATTATTGATCAGTTATAAATACTTAGATGTGCTAATTTTTGTCATTTTGATTTGGTAAATTAGACAAAAAATATCTTGAACAAAAATTGCTCAAAACAAAAGGGGCGCTTCCAAACTGTTGTTTACAAGAAAAAAAAACAAAAAATACATATTCTTTTTTGTAAATTAATTTTATTTTAACAAGAAATAAAAGGCTTTTTAGTTTTTTATTTATTTTTATTAAATTATTAGACATTTCTTCGGAAACCATTAAAATATATTACTATAAAATCTTATTTCTTAAATCGGAACCAGGCTTCTAACGTAAATGTATCGTATATAATATAAAATAGCAAATTTTAATTCAATGAAATATTAATTGTACCTACGACTATCTTTTTGATAACACCAATCAATTGAAAAGCTAAACTGCTTCAATATAATTAAAACAAATTACAAGAGCAGCAATTTGCCACAACAGAGAGCCAGAAACGGGTGGTGGCGAGGTGCGGGTGTACGCGGGACGGGTGGCGGGCGCGGGGGACGCCTTCGTCACGGTGACGTGCGCGGGCGAACACACCGTGGCCGACCTCATGAGACTCGCTCTGGACAGCTTCGGCCTGGACTCCTCCAATGCTGCAGTGGACTATCGCTGTTCGGAGATACTGCTTGATCGTGGTGGTAAGTTAAATCTTCGTCTTTCGTACAGGCCAAACTCAGGAAATCATATATTGTGTAATATTAGTTGCGTTAAACATAAAAGTGATTTTTGATGAGAATTAGGATTCTACTATTATTGCTCTGTTGCTAGTAGACGTTTTCTTTACTTTTTACTGCTTAATACGTAAGAAAAGATGAAAAAATCATCTTCATAACATACAAATTATATACTTACCAAATATTTTTGAAAAAAAATAGTCAACTAACTCAATTTCCAAATTTTACAAATAGTGAACCTTTTGTGACTTCCGCTCATTCTATCCCTTTAGTATCAGAGCGAGTCCTGGAGGAGGATGAGCGTCCCTGGCGCATCCTGGTGCGGCTCGCGCGCGAGTCTGTGCGCCGCATGGAGCTGGCGCGCTTCTACCTGCAGCCGCGCCGCGACCCGCACGGGCCCACCCTCGCGTTGTTCGTGGCCTCCCTCCCCCCCGGATTGTCCGAGAGGAACTACGAGAATATTCTTGTGGAGTTCCTTGGTGCCGGTAAGTACGAGTACTGTACGATCACCGATTCGTGAAGGTTTTCTGTAACTTTAGTGCATTGTTTTCTCGAGTAAGTAAAAATAAATAGTAAAAAGTGACATATATCGTAAAACAATTTGTGAGTAGACATCTAAACCTAACTTTAGCGCGGTCTCTTCAACCGTACCGTCTAAATACTCTACAAATACAATCTGTATTTCATAAGAATGAAATGACTAATAAGTCATTTCATTCTTTTTCAAATCTAAATATATATATAATATAGTCACAGCATTTTTCATAAGGGAAGGGAAGGGAAGAAACAAAAAAAAATTAAATATATAATTTCCCCGGGAATGTAACTCTCAACATCTTGCGTTTACAGTCGCACGTTTGTGCTCTTGCGCCACGACAATTCTGTTTTTTTTTTTTTCCTTACATATATTTATATTTGCTTAGAAAACAAATTCACATCAATCGGCCCGATCTACTACGAGTATGGATCAATGGTGATCACGTACGAGGACGCGAGCAAAGCGGTGCGCGCCCTCTACGCCCTCCGAGAGGCCAAATATGAAGATAAGCATTTATTAGGTAAATATAAGGTTCTTTCAAATTATTAAAATAGTAATAAAAATGTATTAATAATTTTGCTATTTTTAGGTAATTGTGATATAATAGGCAAATAATATACTCACAAATGGGTTGCTCAGAAATGACGCAATAAGCGGTATTTATCGGATAGTAATTGCCCGGAAAGCGAAATTTGTTATCTTCTGAAATAAGGATTTATTTATTAACACGAACATTATTAAAACATATAAACTTATATTCAATAGAACGTTTTCTTAAATCCAAACATATATTATAAAAAAAGCCTCTTAAAAGAGAATGCCATCAAAAACATACTATATTTTTTTAATAACAATTATTCTGCCCCAGTATTGCTGCTACCCAGCATAGAGCCGTCAATGGTGCCGGCGGGTATCAAACCGCTGCTAGTGTTCGTCAACGTGAAGTCCGGCGGCTGCCAGGGCCTCGAGCTGATCTCCTCCTTCCGCAAACTCCTCAACCCTTACCAGGTGTTCGATCTGGAGAATGGGGGACCTTTGCCTGGGTGTGTATTACATATGCTATATTCTTATATAAACATAATATAATATGTGAATAATTAAAAAAATATCATATAAAATATCATATATATATAAAACATTGTAACAAAAATAAGTGTATTACAAACTGCCCAGACTATACGTGTTCCGGCACATCCCCAACTACAAGATCCTGGTGTGCGGTGGTGACGGCACCATCGGGTGGGTGCTGCAGTGCCTGGACAACGTGGGCCAGGACTCGCAGTGCTCCAACCCGCCCTGTGCCATCGTGCCGCTCGGGACTGGTGAGATAGTGTTTTAGACTTTTTGCTTATTTAATGTGGTTTTTTTAATCTTATTATTACATTATAGTATAATTATATATAATTTGGGTGACACATATTTATTTAAAATTAGCATCCATTTTCCAAGTTTTAGTAGGCACCTTTAACGTCTCACGTTTGTTAGATACAATTAAATATTTTTTTAACTTTACATAGGCGAAATCTCTTTTATTTTCTGCATATTCCAATATTTACTACAAATTCAACTTTTTTATTCATCCGTTGCATTTGTTTCTTTATTTTGTCCAACCAAGTTATTGTTTTATAAAGGGCGAAGTTCTATCAGTCACAGTAAGTCACAGTAAAAGTCTAATAGGTTGTGTTCCAAAAGGCCTAGAAGAGCTAACAATATAAAACAATAATTTACCAATTTACCTCGTATAGGCAACGACCTCGCCCGCGTGCTACGCTGGGGTTCAGGCTACACGGGGTGCGAGGACCCCCTGTCCTTGCTGAGGGACGTCATCGATGCGGAGGAGATCCGCCTCGACCGGTGGACTGTCGTCTTCCATCCTGAGGATAAGCAGGATGAGCCGAAGGAGCTGTCCAAGCAGTTGCCTGGTAAGATGGATGGAGAAGGGAAAGAAGTTAAATATATGTTGCTAAGAGAATTTGTTGTTAACAGATTAGTTGTAACATTTTAGATTTGAATTCGTTTTTATTTTTTGTGTACTTTATTGCGTAATATAATTATTGGATAATAAAGTTCCAGTTAAAGTTTGTCGACTTTAGAACGACACACAATAAGTACTAATATAATTAAATTATAGTCACGCATCATTGTACAAATATGTTTAAATTATATTGTAATTAATTAACTTAATTAATAAATTAATTAATTTTATACGGTTTTTATACGGTTATAAATATTTTACTCTCCGTCATTTATTTATTTATTTCAAATTTTATTTATTTATTTCAAAGCTGTTGTATATACAGTACAATATAATATAACTTAATATGATTTACGCAGGATCCCAAAGTGAAGATAATTCTCAAATTCTGGTGATGAATAACTATTTCGGTATCGGCATCGACGCCGACCTCTGTCTTGACTTCCACAATGCTCGTGAGGAAAATCCTAATAAATTTAATAGCAGGTATTTACCAACATAATGTAAAAAGACATACATAGTTGTAACTATTTATAATTATATACTTCTGGTGGAATCTGATAAAATGGTAATGATGGCTATTGCAAGCCATAAAGTAATTGAACGATTTTCATATAAAAGTCTACTTCTATGTATATATTTGTTTGGTTTTTTATGAAGAGATTTTTTGAGACGAAAAATTCGCCTGTTTTTTGCAATATAAGAAAACTCAGAATAGAGAAACACAAAAATAATAGATATAAATATATTATATAGATGAAACCCGCATATAGCAGAGTAGAGCCGGGCAACCTAGTGCTATGACACACAATTTTCACCATTTTGATATTAACATTATTTATTTTATAATAGTATTTTTAATGGGGAACGGAACGGAACGGAACTTAATACTGGATTACATTTGCCTACCCTGCTATCTGCAGGATATAGCGTGAAGTTGATAATTTAGTTAAGGGGTTGAACCTAAAACCTTCGCACATATGCACATCACTAAAACTGTGCCGTACAGTATCTAATTAATAATATATAATAATAAAGGTTACGCAACAAAGGCGTGTACGTAAAGATGGGGCTGCGCAAGATGGTCGGCCGCAAGATGTGCAAGGATCTGCACAAGGCGGTGCGGCTGGAGGTGGACGGCAAGCCTGTCGACCTGCCCGCGGTTGAGGGCATTATTATATTAAATATTCTTAGGTAACATATCTCTTACAAAATTAAATAGTAAACAAGGTAGCGTCCAGATGAATATCTCCACTCTACCATTCTCCGCTTTCTAAGCTCAAAACACAAGGGCGCAGCAAAGTGAGCATTCTTTAGATTGGGGGTAAATGAAAATAATTTATTCTCTGTGTGGGGTTCGAATACATTACAATATCTTATTAAGTAAATTAACCTATAGCTAAACCTAGTTCCTCTTGTAGAACGCGGGGTCGTGGGCGACGTTGATCACTACGTGTAAAACTACTGAATTTACGTGTATCCATGTTTTATTTTATATATTTTTCAATATTTTTATATTTTAACAATAAGACATACATTTCATTCATCTAAGATGATTTGTTAGAATTTAAAGGTATAAAACGGTTCTTAAATTATAAATTATGGAGGCTTGTTTAAAAAATATATATTAAGACATACAGTATATTTTCATTGTAAAATAAGTTCTTTTTTTAATATTTTTATAAAGCGGTACTCCTACTAAGTAATACTAGGTTAGATTACATTAAATAGGGCCTTTCTGTTTATATAGCTAAGTTATGATCTTGCAATCCTATATGGATATAATCTTTGGTGCGGGAAAAAATATTATATAAATATAAGCCAAAAAATAACCAATAATCCACTATAGTTGGGGTTCCGGCGCGAACCCATGGGGTCCGGAGAAGGACGACCAGTTCAACAAGCCCAACCACTGGGACGGCATGCTGGAGGTGGTGGGGGTCACCGGCGTCGTGCATCTCGGGCAGATACAGTCCGGTCTGCGCGGGGCAATGAGGATAGCGCAGGTGACATTTTAATCGACGCTGAAGTTATAGTGTTGAAACACTTCCCTTTCTGCCCACATTTCAGAGAGTCAACTCTGTGTGGCGGAATTCGATACCACGTTTTGACTTCCCATAGCAAGGAAATGAAAATAATTCATTCCCATGACTAAGGATCGAAGCTGCATTCATCGAGTTATAGTAAGGCGCTGTCCCACCGCTATACGAATATGTTATTTTCTTTTTACTGCAGAGTAATGTAATTCTATACTTTCTTTAGACACATTGATATTTTGATTGTCTAAAGTAATTGTCCTTAATCGTACAACATCACAGCACATATCTGAAAAGTGTATGTTATTAATCTGAACGTTTCTAGGGCGGGCATATAAAGATCAACCTCCGCAGCGAGATCCCGGTGCAGGTGGACGGCGAGCCGTGGGTGGCGGCGCCCAGCGAAGTGGTCGTGCTCAAGTCTGCGCTTAAGGTATGTATGACGTCCATCCGCTTATTTGCCTTTGAATGCACCATAGATTAAATAATATTAATTTTCAAAAGCATGATATTCTATTTTTTCTATGAGAAATTTATTGTCTTTTATTTTTTTAATATAACCATTTATTGTATGCTTGTAATTCTTAACATATTGAAGACGCATTCTGCCATTCTATTTAGAGTTTTGTAATTTCTTAATATAATAATTAATATAAACAAAAACTAAAGAAAAAGTCTTTCGCTTATTATGAGCAATAAGCAGTAGCGTGTTGTATCTTTTATCTTTAATTCAATTTAAGCATAGTTCACTTCTGCAACACTTTCCTTCACATCTTCTCTAAGCATGATATATATTGCACGGTGGTTACACTCAAAAATATTCTTATAAAACAGCAGTTCTGAGCTCTCTCTGTTGTCATATGTCGAGATGTGTTTGATATCGCACAACCCACGCTACGCTCGCGTTTTCACTGCCCGAGACAGCGCCGGCCCTGAGACGACAAATCACCCTGTTTTTTTGATAATTTACATTCTCTTAATGTCACTGTATCTTTAAACAATCCTCAACTTCACAGCTTACGCGTAAACACTAGGCATATCTCATCCTAAGTAACGTAACGGCATGCAAGTTCAGGATTGTCGTACGAATGAAGCTTGTCGCCAGCTACAGTAACATTGACACACCACCGCGCAACGCACGCGGCCTCTACACTTAGTTCACAGTTCAAAGCTAGCTCGAGAGTAATGGTTTCTTTAGCTCAGTGTTGGATCCACACGACCGCAGCGACATTCAGTTCGCGAACGTATACTGTCACGTAGAGAGCGCGTCCTCGTGTGGGTCCACCGCGTCCCCTCGCCGGTCACAGTCCCTCGCCGGCGCTGCCCAACAATTCTGCTTTGGTCGTGTCGTGTTGCTATCGTGCCGAGACGCTCGCTCAGTGAAAACGCAGTCTCGCCCGGGACGCCTACGTATGTATGCACGTGCGCGTCCCGGGCCGTAACGAGGTGTGACCGGCAGGCGACCATGCTGAAGAAAACGAAGCGCGGGTCGGGCGCGGGCCCCGCCGCGGGCCCGTGACGCCGGCCCGGCTCCATGACACCGGCGCGCTGCCCGCAGGCCACCATGCTGAAGAAGCGCGGCAAGGTGCGGCGGCGCAGCACGGAGCCCGCGCTGGCGCCCCCGGCCTGCGCCCCACCGCCGCCGCCGCCGCCGCAGCCGCCGCCGGACTCCTGAATCTGGCTCAGCGAGCGCCTCATCTGACGCCTCGGGCTCAAGGCCGCAGCGAGCGCTCGCCGACCACAGATTCTAAGTAGCGTTGTAGATGGTTGGAAAAACAAATTAAAATATGTAAATAAATTATTAACAAAAATAACACAACATAAATATATATTATAATTAAAGAATAAATTTATAGTCATTAGACGTTGTTTCATTTACTATAGAAAAAAAATTACAGTATATTGTATAAAATAAATTATCAAATATTCTGGGTGTTTTTATTTGTCGTTTTACTTCCCCGGGTGGTAATGTTGTACCCAATGAAATATTGTCGCGTCGCAGATTGAGTGAGGAGTACTTAGTCTTAGAGTCTTTAAATACCCAGTATGTATATTAATATTACGATATCGACGTTTATTAAGAACTTATATACTTACATTTGTCTCGTACGTTATAAACCTAAGATTTGCATCTTATAAGCTTCGGACAACATTCTTTTATATCTACCTCCCATATACATATATAAATATTGTTAAAAAAAGTCTTATTTATCGATAAGAACGTACAAGCATTGTATGCGTGTAATTTCAAATGTTAATAAAGTATCGTAATTATGATAACAGAATGATTTATTTATAAGATGTTGCTTGCAATTTGTTTTAAATTTAATTTAATTATATATTCTTTTTACATAATTATTATTAGATGAATAAAATGAAACTAAAGTATTTTATATGAATTTTATTTTCCCATACGATATACAAGCCACTATTTGATAAGCATTTAGTTTAGTGCCCGATAATGATGATCAATCTACTTTAAAGACACGAAATCTTACAACGACACAAGATTCTATAATTAATTACTAAAATTATAATTTCACAAATATCATTATTAGGATATATAAAAAGTTTTAAAAATACTATGAATATATATACAATATGACTTAAATATATATAATACACACAAAATCACTTGCAACACAGGTTTATTATTTTTATTATTTTTGGGGCTTTATTAAGAAATTGTACAAAAATGAATACCATATTAAGCAAAAATATAAATTAATTAATACATATTATTTATTTAAAAATTAAAAAATGTTTAGATTTGCTTTATTTAAGAAAATTAAAGAAGTAATTATCAGAAATAATTATTGTATTTAGGAATAAGGTAAATTAGAAGTTACACTTCATTCATATTTAGGTAATTTAACAAAAGGTTATCTTATATTTAACCTACAAATTATACTACTCTTAAAAACAATATGACATAGCAAGCTTCGATAAAAAATATTATCGTTAAATGTTAGAGAAAAAAGAATATATTATAAAAAGAAATTCACTTACAGGCACTATAGACATAAATGACTAAACCTTTTTTTTATATAGTTAGAGTTGTAAACTATATAAGAAATTGTACCATATTAATTACAATGAAATAACATTATGATCTAAATTGTCTAAAAAACAATCGCGAACGGGGGGGGGGGGGGGGGGGTGGGTGTCATGGACCCCCCCCACCAAGGATTCTTATTTGAACAAGCATCTTTAATAACAAATTTTGCCCCCTTTCTAGGGAATTATATTTAAGAATTTATTTTTATTTATATTTTTGATGATTTAATTTCATCATTCTAGGTTAACCGGAAGTATCCTATAAATTTTGATTCCCTTTATAGTGTCAAAATACGCATTTTTGCTACTTAAGGTTATTTTTGAGATTTTAAACACAAATATATATATATATATATTTCCTGAACTAGTACTTCCTGTAGATGCTAGCTGTCTAATTTTATAATTCTAGGTCAACAGGAAGTATCCTACGAATTTTGCTTCCCTTTATAGTTTCGAAATACGCGTTTATTGCGATATTAACGGCCATATCTTTTTTATAAGTAAATATAGAAATATATATCGTTTCTGGAAATCATAGGGCCGTAGATCTGATTCCAACTCAATATCTCCAAGCGTACCTGAGATAAAGGGTCTTGACAGACGGACGGACAACAGAGTGATCTTATAAGGGTCTTATAAATATATTCCTTTTTTGCTTAAAAAGTGCGGAACCCTAAAAAACAGATAATTAAATCGGCAATATTAAATAATATCAACATCAAGAAGGATATTTTTAACATTTAACTCTATTCATTAAATATTTACCATACAAAATCTTAGGAATCAACACTGTAGAGTAAAAATATTTTATTTGGGACAAATTTCTGGCCAGGGATAGTCATAACTGTACAAAAATAGTGTAAATAAATGTGCATATTAATATTTCACTCAAACAAGCAAATAACTTTTTATACATATGAATCATATAAAGGCAATACAGTAAATTCTTTTTTTTAAGTAAATAGTAATATCCATAACCTTTTATTTCATTTTTGCATAATTAAATGGGCATTTTATAAGTAAATACCACAGGTAATATAATATATCGGTTATAGACAAATATCTGTTCGAAAATTACAGGAATTATTACCAAAAATATCTTATATATTTATTTAAATTTTTTTAAATAAATATATAAGATATTTTTGGTTTTAAATTTATTTAAGGATATCTTAAAATACTTTCATTTCCTCTTCCTTCTCTTTCTGCCGAAATTCCCCACTTTCTGCCGAATTCTGGAGGCATTGCGTGTCGAGTGGCAGAACTCAACGCCGCCCTTTGCCTCGACACCAGAGCGAAGAAAATAGAAATATAAATATTTCACTTCTTCGAGTGGGGCGAACCGACAACCGTCGCGTGACACTTACAACCTTTCAAATATCTATCTGGAAATTACTTTATTTGTTTCCTACATATATGATTCATATGTTAAACTCATATTAACAAATTAACAAAGCCTAGTAATAAGTCATTTGTACTTCGCCAGTTACACTTTTCTAATAAAGCGTTAAAACCAAATAAGAACAATTTTGTATCACAATCAGTTATTCAATAGAAACATCTGCTTATTTTACATAAAAAATATTCAAAACGAGATTTAAATCTAACTATTTGGGTCCTTATCACTAGTATAGAACATGAAAGTACGTTAGATGATACATTGAAATATAGAAGGTAGACCGTCGTGGCGCAATGGCACAAGCGTGCAACTCTAAACTATACCCACTCGAGGGAATTAAATATTCAATATATTTATTTTCTCACTGTGATAACAAAACAAAAAGCGACGTTAAGTTCCGTCATTTAACACGCACGGCCTCGAGGATTCGGCAGAAAGTAAGAAATAATAAAAAAAATTAAATGTTTTTTTATTTTTACAACTAGTGTAATGGTCAAAATTTTATATTTAAATATTTGTTGAAATATTTTTTATATAAAGACAAGAAAACATTTACAAAGACTTACAATTATACAACCTTCAATATTTTTAAATTCTAAAGTTACAAATAAGCGATCTTGTATTTTTTAAAAAAATAAAAGCGATTATGTTTGCAAAAATTCTTATTTTAAAAATTTAAAGAGCAAATATATTGTTTTACTTTTCTAACGCATGAGAAATTATTTAGGAAAAAAAACAACTGACATACAATTCCAAATTAGAGAAACATAAATGCTATGATATGGTTACCTATGAACTGAAAGAATATACAACTAAACATAAATGTATATTAAATATATTATGTACATTCTGAAACAAGAACGAAACCGTGAAATATTAGCAACCGAAATTATTACCAAAAAATTATGCCATAAAAGTTAACAAATAAGCATAAAATTTTTCAAATATACACATAGCACAAAATATATTTTAATATTTTTTCTTCCGCCTGTTTACTACTATTCATACAATAGACCTAAAGGTGTGTGTGTCTAAAGGAGACAGATAGAAAAATAGTAAGGAGCTTAGAGATAGCTGCGAGGAGAATAATAAAATTTAATGGATAATTAAATGAATAATTAATGGTTATGTGATAAAATTAGTAAGGCCAGTCGTGGTACAGTCGAGTAACATCGACTGGTTGTGGGTCCGATCTCCACTCGAAGAAATTAAATGTTTATTTAAATTTATATTTCCATTTCTTCCCTCTGGTGTCGAGGCAAAGCGCGGCGTTCAGCTGCTGTGTGCGTGTGAATACAGTGTGAAGCTAAAAAAGAGTAAAAGTAAGGGGAAAAGCGAAGGAGATGAAAGCAAAGCGAGAAGTCAAAACAATAAAAGGGAGATTGGAGTAGTTAGAGATGATAGAAGTAACAGGGTCGACAATCTAAAAAGAGCTAAGAAAGGACCCTAACCAGATGAGCAGAGAAGAGGCGCGGCGGCGCTGGCGGTGTACGCGCGCACGGCACTAAATGCCAGCGGCGGGAATTTGGCGGGGGTAAGATCGAACCCGCACCACGCGCCCCGCGTGCACACCGCGTAGCGCCGCCATACCAGCTGCCAGTTGCGGCGGCGACGAACGCTGCGGAGCTCCAACTCCTGGCCATATATATATACGTTATTCATTAGAAACAAACATTACAATTTCCAAACAATTTTAATTTTTTTGAGGCCAGTCAAAAATATCAAAAAGTCATGCTAGGGAGTTATTCATTATAGACATTCCCAATGGGGAATGAATTCGTAAGAAGCTATTATAACTCTCCGTACATCTGTTTATAGTTCTTAGACTGATAGGATATTATTTTGATATTAGTAAGATATTACCATATGAAAAACTTGATCGTGTTGCTCATGAGGCTCCTTACGGCGGGCTCGGAAGCGTGTATTTGAGGTATTCGACTGTTTCTTCTCAGAATTGGTCTTCTTTATTACTATCACCACCTAAGTAAATAATAAAAATATTTTACTTAAGAATTTGACCTTGTCATATGGTTAAATAAACTTCTATTTCACACTTTATCCCTAGGGATAGCCAGAGAGAATAAACGGTCTCTGTATTGTGTTCTCGAAAGCAACAGAGATTTTTCCTTGAATTTTACCCCTAACCCTTATTTCATAAAACTTTTAAAAGTTATTTATATGTTTTAAAATTTTCGGTAAAATAGACTGTAACCGCAACCGTAGGTTAGGTCTTCATTCAAATTGACTTTTCGAATCCTTCTGATAGATAAAACGTAGCGTAGTCGTTGAACTCCGTCATTCAACATTGATTTAAAATTTTTCAAAAAAATTGGGGAACTGAATGTCTTAAATTCCTTCTGTACAAAAGAACTGTTATATGTGTGAGACAATATGGAATGAAAAAATTCGTTTACCTAATGACAAAACCAGGATAAAAAAAATTTACTCACCATATCCCCAACCAATCGATAATGTCCAGCCATGATTCCTAGGCCATTTCTAGTATCCCGGGACTTCAACTGTCCGACACAACCTGCTGGTTCCTCAGCTGTTGTCCACATTAGTACCAGACCTTCGGGGAAGAACCTGGGGAATTGATGGTTTGTATAAATTATATTTAAAATAAAATAACAGACATAGAAATATTTGAATATAGCGGGATTCGAAGCCACACCTCTTATAAGCCATTCACGACGTTGCCACAAGATCACCCAGTGTATAATATCAGCAGCATTGGAAGGAAATAGTTGAAAACCCAAACCTTAATAGTATTGTAGCTAAAATAATAGTTAGTAACGCCTAGTCTTAATACTAACCTCAAATATCTATAATAATCTACAAGATACCAAGGCCTATAGAAGTGATCTTGGAAGCTGTTTTCGCCGTGCCGCAAGTAAGTAGTCTTACTGATATAACAGCCGTGTAAGTTGAGACGCGCGCGCTCTATGTACATGTGGCGCCATGTCGTGAAACCGTGGGCGCGTGGCGACCCGCACTCTATACCCCAGGTCCTAAAATACAGAAAATTGTTACTAAAAAAAGTCACAAGATTTAAAACCTTTTCAAGCGGTCTGATCATTGAGCCATATGTTATTATCAAGCCTATAACTTTCACGTAATTTATTATGAATGAATTTCATGGTATATGGTGACCCTAAAGTAACACCACTCACCTAACACACATACACCTCCACACGTCAGGTTCCCTAGCAGCAACATAAAGTCCCCTACAGACCGCGCTGACCCGCTCCAGGGCTGCCGCGTCCATGTCCGCGCCAACCACCCACCGCAGCAACAGCTGTATTACCTCGTATGGCAACCATGAAATATGGGCACCCTGGATACAAATTAATGAAGTTATTTTATACTTATTAAGAGAACTTATAAAAAATTTGAAAGTAGTGAGATTGATACCGTAGTTTGAAACTCCGGTTGACATAGATAACCCTTCTTGGCAAGAATCCTTTGCATTCTGGACAGGAAGTCTTCTCCTTCTATAACATCTTCATCGTCACTGTCCGGTGCATATTCTGCTTGCACCGGTTCAACTAGCTCAGTCACCTCTAAATAAAATTGAATATTTTATTAAAAATTGAATATAATTTAGAAAATGAAACGAAAATGGTTTAAAAGTATAAATTCACTGCATTATAACTATCGATTTGCATTTTATCTATCGATTTTTAAAAAACACTATTCTACTGTAAACATCATAGCTGTAGGGTTAGTTCCCACTCAAGGCAATGAGTTGATTTCATTGCTTTACTTTGTCAACAGAACAAAACGAGACATTGACTTACACTAACTAACACACAATGTCTAAAAAATTATACATTACATGGGGAATGGTGTGTCTTAACAATAAGTACCTTCTGCCTATCTTCCTGTGGGATATATTATTTTGTGAATTAATTTTTATGTGATTGTTAACTATTATATAATTATATACTACAATAAATGAATAATAATTTAAGATCTAGTATATAATAATATAGGTAGGTAGGCAAAGGAAAACTAGTGTTAACACACTCCATTTCCCATTTTACACTGAATTCTGGCATTGCTTGTTCTGTGACGGAACTAAACCCCTCGCTTTGTCTCGCTTTGTTTTGATTTTTGCTTTGTTTTGTTCCCCACTTTCTGCCGAATTCTGGAGGCATTGCGTGTTGCGTGGCAGAACTCAACGCCGCGCTTTGCCTCGACACCAGAGCGAAGAAAAATGGAAATATAAAAGTAAAGAAATATTTCACTTCCTCGAGTGGGAATCGAACCCACAACAGTCGCGTTTGCGGGCGGCGCGTTTATCGGGCGGCACCTTTGCCGGCAGTGGCCACGTCGGGCTCAGAACAGAAAAAGATTGAATCATTGAATATTTTTAGGATTATATTTTATTTATACATGTACCTTCAGGTGTGTCAGCTCTCATCTCTGAACTTTCATACAGCCTACTCTCAACATCAGGTAGAATCTGTATGGCACGTTTATAGAATTGTATTGCCTCATACAATTTTCTGACACGCTCCATTTCCATACCACGCAAGAATAATTGCTTTGCCTAAATATATGAAATTTTAAATATTAATTTTAAAAAATCCTTATGATTTTGCCATTTTAATATATTATATATTAATATAAGTTTATTATTTACTAATATTGTAATTTCTTCACTCAGGCATCATGGCAAAAACCTGGCGTTGAGTTCTGCCACTCAACACGCAATGTCAAGAAAAATTCGGCGGAAAGTGGGGAAATTGTGTGTTAATCATATGTTACCTCCACTGCCCACTCTGCGGTGTGAAGCTGATTTATTTCTTTTTATAACTTAATTAAAAACTCCCTGCTTTCGGCCTAATTTTTGAGGCATTGGAAGTGAAGTATCTCAACACAGTCATTTGTATACTACAGCAGGGAATTTTTTTTAAATTAAAATAACATCTCATTCACAAAAATTTCAAAGTTGTTTAACCTTTAGTAGTATTTTTATAGTAGTAAGTATTTATGTTATTGGTATCTATTCGTAACTGCATCACACATAATAATATACAATATGGATAAACATAGTATAATGAAACAAACATCCTAAGTCTAAACTGTTGATGTCTCAATCATAATATTTTTTAGGTAAGGGTTTGAAATATCTTTTACTAGATGCTGCTCTGTTGTCAAAGGAGCGCAGACACTTCCACCTTGTATATCAAAAGTCAATTTTATGGTTTTCTTGTATTTTTTGATTATAAATACAAGAAAACCACACATACCTTTCATTCAAAAGTAAATGCAACAGTTGTGAGTGTAATTCACACTTGGGGAATGAATTATACTCATTTCTTTAAGTCCAAGTCTTTTGGATTATTAAAGAAATTTTTAGAATAAGTTCTCTGCTATCTTTGCCTCCTTAGCTATTTACAAAAAACAATGTGGGACTGGATATATTTAAAAAAACCTTACCTTTTCCACATCGCTAAGTGTTTCATCCTCTTTTGGAATTTCTGAACTACTAGGTAGTCTCTCTTTTTGAGGTGATGGAGTTGCTCCCAGCTCTTGTTGCCATTGCTGGCGAAATACTTCAAGTTCATCATGGACATCTTTTTTCTGAAAGAATAAAAAAATGTTATATGAAAAAAAACATTTTCAAAATGTCATTACACTCTTAGGTAGTAAAAATACTTCGAAACCGTACCGAACCGAACCATATACTTAAAACCAATCATATTTGTTTAAAAAAATAAAAGCACATTATATTTATTTAATAACTAACCACATTATTGACATGTAGTTTGTCCAATGCTTCAGTTGCTTCCAGCAAAGAAGGATTCGACGAAGAAGAAGAATCTTCTTGTTCTTCCCCTTCACATTCACCGGCCCCTCCTGCACCAGATCCTGATCCCTGTGCAGTTTCCTAAAATATGCATTGTTTGATTTTATCAAATTATATAAATACAAAATATTCATAGCCTTCTAATATTTATCAATTTCTTATATCTAATAGGAATAAACATATTGTTGATAATAAAAAAATAATAATATATTCTCACCATTTTTTAAAATGCTCTTAATTTTTTGACACTGTTAATTAATTAAACTATGTTGAAATTAAATTACTAAGCACATATACGATAACCATAGAATAATTGATAATTATTAAGAGATATTTGCAAATTTTCGCAATAAAAACTTTTAATATTGACATTTACTGATTTAATGTCAACTGTCTAATTTATTGTTTATTATTTTTACTTATGATTCCTAGGCGTAACAGATTGGGTGGATTGTATTTCAGTTTAATATTCTTTTAATTTTGGCCCTTAAGTAAAAACAAAAAAACGTATTAATCATATGTACCGTACTTATACAATATTGTAGTTATTTTCCCATATTTGTAAATTTTATATTAATAATCAACAAAGGATATCAGTTAGTTTGCTAATTATAATATCTGATTTGTAATCGTAATACACATATTTTTTTATTACGGTAACCTTTCTATACATAGTCTGTATTCTGTATCTGTATTTCTGTAGTGCCATTTTCCTTTTACGAACATAGGCACCATATCTGTCTGTCATTTATATTTACTTATACTGAGTACCTATGTAAATTTATTAATATAATGCAATAGCATTGATAAACCATTAAATATTGAATTTCTTTTTAAAATGTAAATAGATTTTAATCAAAACATTCCAAGAATATTATAGTTGTTAAGATTTTAATTAATACTTCATCCCGTTAAATACTTAATCCAGCAAAATGGTAAGTGAGATTTTTTAAAATATTCGTTAAGTGCACTCTGGAATGACCAGTCTAATTATTTGACATTATTATTATATATTCGCATCTGTATAAAAATATAATCCATATTTTGAATATTTTGTTAGATGCAATTCATGCTATTATTCAGTCGTCAAGGCAAGTTAAGGCTTCAAAAATGGTATGTAGCACACCCGGATAAGCTAAAGAAGAAAATAACCAGAGAACTTATTACTACTGTACTAGCTCGAAAGCCAAAAATGTGCTCATTTTTAGAATGGAAAGATGTTAAAGTGGTCTACAAAAGGTAAGTTTCAGTATAAATCATCATATTACTTGACAAGATAAAATATGTCATTTTAAAACTCTGTTCACTTCAAATATTACAAATTTTATACATATCTTTTTTTTTATATGTCTCTAATACCAATATTTCTTTTTAGATATGCATCATTATATTTCTGTTGTGCAATGGAGCAGGAAGATAATGAGTTACTAACACTAGAACTTATACATAGATATGTTGAACTTCTAGATAAATACTTTGGCAGTGTAAGTGTAAAATTAGTTGTCCAAAATTTTCAAATATATTCTATATTAGCTGAATAAGTTTGGTTAAATGTAATCTCAGGAATTACTTGTTCAAAAACTATTAACATTTTTAAACATATTTGGTGTTTATTGTGTCTATGGAACACTAACAATATACAATCATATCATTAAGATTCATATATATATATGTGAACTACATGAATAAGAGATTCATCTACACTGAATTTATATATCATTCATTCTTCTGTAATGTACACATTTTGCGGCCACATAAGGGTCAGTACCAGTACTATATTGTGCAGTGCACTCAAATTGTAATGTCCCGAAATTGATGCTCTATAGGGAACTAAATATTTTAACACTAATTTCCCTCTGGTTATCCTGCCTGTTTGATTATTCTGTTAAATACAGGGTACAATGTGAAGCTAAGAAATAAATCAGAAATAAAAGCTATATATTAATTAACTTACAAAAACTACATTCCAGGTTTGTGAATTGGACATAATCTTCAACTTTGAGAAAGCTTACTTCATTCTGGATGAGCTGGTGCTTGGAGGAGAGCTGCAGGAGACCAGCAAGAAGAATGTCCTCAAGGCGATAGCGGCACAGGATCTGCTACAAGAGGTCAGTAGCCAGGATAATGAACTTGTGTAAACTTGCCATAACATAAATGTGTAGCTCTTTAATCATAATTCATATGATAGAATGATTCTTGAAATATATAACCTAGCAGTGCATATTAGGAAATTCCTTATTAGGATTTGAAAAAAAAATCTTTTGAAAGGCTTTATATATGAGGAAGGTAATAAAGCACCAAAAAAACCTAATTTTATTTTAAAACTTATAAAAAATTGTTGTTTTATATTAAATGGGACCATAATGCAATAATTGCAAGAGCTTTTAATATAAAGCAGGAAAAGAAATTATATATTTTTTTATGTTATTCAATATTCAAATGTTTTTATTTATTAAATTAATGGCATGCATTTTATTGCAATCACACATTTTTAAACATTAATTTAACATGACTAATATATGGTATAAATGAGTTCTCTTTATTTTTTTAAATTAATTTATAAAAAAGAGAATATGTTGCATCTGTAAATCGTTAATTTTGTTATATTAGCATATACTGAGTATTTTTGGAATAATCTTGCTCCATTCATTTAACTTTCCACATACAAATTATAAATAAGAGAAATATTTAGTAACATTTCCTTATTGTTAGAATATCATTTTAAAGAAATTGTTAAAAAAAACAATAGTCTTGTCTAAAATTCAGTTAGTATTGCCTAACTTTAATTCCTTGAAAAAGTTTTGTCTTAATTAATTTTCACAATTAATATTTTTTATAGTATATTTATACTAGTCATAAGTATGGTTAATGAAAGGATTATCATTGGATAAGAGGACCAGTACGTAGGGACGGTGGCCTGTGTAGTGCCTTTTTGTTAATATAATTTGAATTTTAAATTGAACTATAATTGGATTAATCTTGTATATATTTACATAATTATGGAAACCTGACATTTCAACCACCTACATTTATATAATACTGTTTCAAATATGTTATGTGCTATCCTACATAAATGATATATTGAAATCATTTTATATGATGTAATATACCCTAATAACCTTTCTTGTTTTCTCGATTTTACAAAATAAGATTTTATCAATTCAGAGCAGTAATTTTTGAGATTAGCACTGTTTACCAAACAAATTTTATAGCTTTGTAACGTTTGTGTAGACTAAAATATACGTGATTAATCCATTTAAAGAGATTCATTAAAAAATGTGTAAAAATACCGAATATCAAATATCTCGATATCTCGACATATTATATTGTAGGAGCACTGCCTTTTAGATATATGAATAGATATTACTATATCTCTCTATAAAGCATATCTCTTATTGTATTGAATGTTAAATATTCACTGATAATAATAATAAAGTAGACAATGATGTTAATGTTTTTCTAAAAAAAACACAATAATTCGTTGAATAACACAAAACTAAACTCAAGGACATATCTGTGACAACTATACATTTTCCAATTCTAAAAAAAAATCATAGAGTATACTTCCAATTATTTAATTAAAAAGACTTTTGTCTATCTTCTCTATGCTTTATTGGCCAAACCCTTAGGAGTGACCCTAAGCTTTTTACCCTTTATGCACTGCACTGCTAATATTTCCTATTTTGGTGTGACGTATGCATGCTGGTGGCGGTTCAGGACCTGAACGATGGGCTGATACATTGACGACAACCACATATATACAGAACAGTATTGTATATCACATAAACACTTTTACATGTTACTTATTAATATCTTAGATCTGAATATTTAGTTGTTAGTGAGGCTGACTGACTGCAAATGCCAACGTGCATTTGATTTCTTTTATTTATTTTGTTGAATTACTTTTATTTCCTGGGTCTAATAACAAGAAAAAGCGCGGCGTTGAGTTGAGAAACAGTGAGTCCTCCCTCTGTAGACTACTATATGTGGAATATAGCGTAAATGTGAAAAATAGTAGTTGGTTTTCTATTTGAAGCCTTTTTTTATTACTAGCCTATTCATCACTTAGTCTAATTAGTTATGTAGTTGTCGAAAAAATAGAAAACTTATTTAAAGTTAATTATTGGTAGTGTAATATGATGTGTAAAAGAGTTTATGATTATCTGTTGTTTATGATCTTAAACATTTTTATTGTCTGTAGAATAGGACGCTTCTTTTTGTTGCATGTGTGCTATTGTATGTATTTGCTCAATGTACTCTTGTTTTATTTTTTAAATACTCTATAAAAACAAATACTTGTTTTTTTTTTGCCATTACATGTTGTCACTAAAACATTATTCAGACATTTATATTTAAATTATTACACATGTCATAGTATTAATTATTATTATTGTTTATTCAACACACACATCTACATATTATTACATAATGTTTTACAAGTAATTTAAAAGAGGTAGTTTGCCTAAGATTTTATTAAACATTTTTATTATTAAATATGCCCACATATTATATTAGAATCATCAGGCTTTAAGTTAATAATATTCAGACATAAATTCGAGCTTATTTAGATATTTTCTAATTAATGCTATTTTGCTTTCGATTTTAAATACAATTTATATTTTACTATATTATCTGTATTGAGTCAGCTCATTGAAATATGCTTAGTATCTATGTAGCTTAGAATTTAAAAGTTATTGTGAAACAGACATTGATTTATAAATATTTATTCTTTTTAAAAAGAAATTGAAAAAAAACTAGAATGATATTATAAAATTTATAGATAGAGATATAGATATTTGTAAATCAGTGCTTTCTATTTGTATGTAAGTATGGCTGTCTGTGCATTTACTGTAATGGGTTGTCTAAATACATTGGTTTTAACTAAAACTTCTGTTTTCTTGCATGGTTCCGATCCCCTAACCCTACCATAATCTGTGGCATGATTTTATCATCTATACATATATTTTTTATATCATATATTCTTAATAGCATATATTTTTTATTATATTAATAATAAATTGTATATGGTTTATATTTCCAATTTTTATAATCATGCTACAGTCTCCCTCATATCAATCAGAATAATGAGTGATGTCAATGCTTGCGGTGATGGATTTGCATTAACACATTGACAGCATGAAATTAAAATTTTAAACCCCATGCCCAGTTACAAATTTGTGAATTTGCTTATATATTTAATTAATAAAGTTACTGTATTGTTATATTTATTTAAAGTTTTCAATGATCTATTAATAAAAGTTAGGTACATTAAATGGTTGCAAAGTACATCAAGTTAATTTATACAATATTGTGCCTCTAATCGTATTAGATATTTTTTTGATCCTAAACATATAAGAGAAAATAATAAATAACCAAACTTAAGGCCTACTAATCTGTGGGTAGTATATGTTACTGTTACCTCACCGTGTGGGGCGTTGTGCAATAGGACGAGGCCGTCGACGGAGCCCTACGGGAAGTCGGACTTCTCTGAGCCCTGCCTCCAGCTGACAACGACGTGGCGCCTTCGTGATAGTTCACCGAGTCAGCAGTTTTTAAAGGACTTTCGTAAAATCATAAAAGTCCAGCATTATCTAATATATTAATAACTTACAGCTAATATATTAATAACTTAACTTTGAAGTTAGGCCCTTTTGTGCAACTTATCTTTATATAAAATCTTTACAGGGAACAGATTAAACTAAAAGTTAACTGTCAAATGACAAGTGTGTAAGTCTTACAATGAAATTAATTCGAATTTTTAGCATCTGTAAGTACAAGTAATACTTAATATGTCTATAACCATTTGTATCTATGATTAAAATATTTACTTTTCATAACACAGGATATTTGTAAACTTATTCATTTTGAAAATGTTATTTATTAGTAGTTGCGTTTTTTTTCTATTGAATTATTTTCTTATCTTACAGTAATTATTACTATTCTCTCTTGAAACAACGACAATTTTCTTACTATTATTTATCATTTGTTTTTGTTAAATTTTATATTATTAACAAAAAATATTCGTGTTAATTCGTTTCGAATTTTATTTTTAAAATTAAGTTACTGAATAGTGTTTTGATACTAAAGAGTTTATATTCGTATGTAGAAGATAATTTATTATGTAATATAAGAAAAACTATTTTTTATTGAATTTCTGAGATAAATTAGACATTCCATTTATACTAAAGATAAAAAAATCACTATCTTATTCATGTGAGATCTCATTTAGAAAATTTTGCATGTAATGTAAGTTGTGTGAAATTATAATCAATAGATTTCATATCTACTAACTAGTAAATACTTTTGTAACTAATTCCTATATACTTGAACCAATTTGTGTAACGATTTATATTTTTCTGATAAATATAAAATGTTATTATCTTAGACTGCATTTTGAATTTTGCTAAAATCTTTCTTTAATAATATATAAGTTATTATCAAATATTCCATTCATTGAATGGTAATTTGAATAATATAATTGAAAGGTGTTGTTAATGAAATAGCATACTTTTTTGTTTAAACATAACATATTAATAAATAGGTTTTTTATTCCATGCCGATAAGCGATAGCTCGGCTAATATGGCCACGAGCGACACTGGCTCAGTGATGACACCTTGTTGCAGGAGGAGACTCCGCAGGGCTTCTTCGAGGACCACGGACTTGGGTAAAATGGTCTACCGCAAGAGGAGTTTTGGAAGAGGTAAAGAATACATATTCATAATTGTAATCATAAATAATTAATTAATTATATAGATATATTAATAACAACCGATATAATTATTTACATATGTTCAATAAAATGTTTACATTTTTATAATATTAAATAAACATAGTAATAATGAATAAATATGTATTCTTTCTCTTCAAGTTATTATTGTACTATTAATTCATAATTTCTTATAATATTGCTATTTAGTATTTTTTTTAACTAATCGTCGAAAAGTATATATTTTGGAATTCAAATAATATATGTATATTATGTATGCTTGTTTATTTAGTCCATATATTATATTTTAATATTAATTACATTAGATAGTTCTTCATAAATGATCAAATATTTATTGTAAGTTTTTGGGCAGAAATAGCATTTAGTAATTTTTTTCTTCTTATAATCTGTGACACTGTTAGATTTTGAAAATTACCCACTAATTCTAAATACGTTTTATGATCAAATTTCATATATTGTGCCAAAATACACTAAAAATTTCCTTACAGAGGCTTTATATTTAAAAATATATAATATGTAATTGTTATAAACAGTTTGTCAATTTTATCATCCAACCCAGCAAAGTAATGTTTAAATTGGCTCTAAGTAATTTTAAGACTGGTTTTAGTATCGTATTTTCAATATCTATAGATTGTAACCTGCATTTATTTGTTGTTTAAGCTATCAAATCACATATGATCTCTCATATCTAAAACCCATATCCTTTACACAGTTGTCCATAACAAAAAAGAATATGCTGGCCTAAGTACTTACTATTTCCTAGGAGTTTACGCATAAATTGTACTGTTACTATTTTTAAATAAACTATACTATTAATATTACGATGTTTCATTAAAATAAACAACAAATAGTTATATAAAATTTTATATATTTCCAAACATGGTTACAAAATATTATCTTTCTTTTAAATATACATCAAAAAGACCTTCAGTCTTTATTAATAAAAGCTCATAGTATTTATTTAGTAAAATAATAATAATTATGAAATCCACCATAACAATGTTGATACACATGCATATACCGACACTGTGGTTTTACTTAAAATTACAATAATATAAGGTTAATATGAATAAAACTAATACAAAAAGATTTAAAAAGTGAAATATTAATTATCACTGGCAGATTTAGCTTCAGGGGTAGACTTTACTGTCTCGGCAGTGGTGGGTTTTGTCGTGGGATCCTCTGAAGGTTGCTCGTTTGTCGCAGGTTCGGCATTCTCTTGAGGTTTAGATGCTTTAGTGTCTTCAGTCTGTTGCTGCTCGCTGGTTACTTTAGCGAGGTGCAAGGCGGCGAGCAACGTTGTGACATATCTGCGAACGTCCAGCTCTATCCCTGATTAAAATAAAATAAACTAGTTATTTTTTATTTAAATGTAAGGATTACAGATATATTATTGGAATAAATGTCACCAATAGTAATGCTGGTTTTTAGAAAGCTAAGGCTTACAATATGTAGCGGTTTAAGTAAACAATTCTCAACATCCGTATTCAAACGGAAAAAACAAAGCAAATTATATAATAGGATAATAAGAAACCAATTGAACAGATAATTAAATTTGCGTTAATAATCCAGTGCAATATATTTATATTTCATCAATGTATTGTTTACAACATGTGCAGGTGCTACTGCACTAGCCTCAATACTAACCTTTGTCCCTCAGCTGGTTGACCCTCACAGCGAGGTTAGCCCACACGCGGCGCGCCGCCACCGCGCTCAGCCGTCCCACCGTCTGTACGGTGTGGAGTGCTGGGTCACTCTCGGCTGCTACTATTTCGGCACCCACCGCTGTTAAATACGATTAATTTACAATTAAAAATTCTATTTTATTTTTTATTAGCACATAATATGGTAAAGTGGAAGAGTTCATTGTTTTTCTAAGAGTTCAGAATTTTCCACAAGATACCTGCTAAATACACCTAATTAAAATACACCGTTAATTAATGTCAACTGGTTTGAAGTAGGCTGAGAACATATCATATATTATTATCATTACTATTAGCAGTGCACGTCAATTATTATTTTTTAAATGTTATTAAATCTTCTAGTTCTACAATAATAAATAGCTTAAGAAACAGGCTTTAGCGTAAAATTCCGCTTTCTTTGAAATATTGGTATAAATTACTATTTTATTAAAATAAATATAAGCAAGCAAACATCTCGCATTCGAAGTTGCAAATAACCATCATTATTTTAATAACTCAAGGAGTTTATGCCGATATTTCGTTATAATTTTAATAATATATTATGTTTATATATTTAAACTATTTCCATATAAATAATGTAAAACATTTTTCAGTTATCGTATATTAACAATAAGTTTCCTTTTTATTTCTATAGAAATAGTCATATTTAAATATAAAAACAAAAATTATATCTCTTCATTATTAAATTATTTGACAAAATTTTTATTTTGTATTAAATACCATATAAAATTTTGAATCGTAGCAATATTTCTTGTCTTACAATTCTTCTATTTCAACTTTTTAACGAAAACTGCATCATCTCTCTGCTATCTCAAAAAATGCTCAAAATCTGCTAGCTCAAAAAATAAAAAAAATATTACATTAAATAGAAAATCTATTACAATCTAAATTATTATACCTAGTTATTTTAATGTCCAATCAATATGTATTACGTACGGTATGCATGTAAAATTGCAACGATCAAAATAAAAACAAACACTGGACCGGTTTATTTTAAAGAGCTTGTAACAGTTACAAGTCATACAAGTTCTTGTATCGTCGAGCAGAATGTTCATTTTTTTTTTATTTCTCAATATAACTATAAAGCGTAGAGAAGGAAAACGTATGTACTATATATTATAATAAGAGTATAGCGCCAGCCGTGGTGCAGAGACACAAGCGTGTGACTGCAAAATTGATAGGTTTTGGGTTCGATTCCCACTCGAGGAAAGAAATATTTAACATTTTTATTCACTTCACTTTTAAATTAAGTGACGGAACTTAAGTTTTACTACACATACACACACAATGTCTTTAGAATTTGGCGAAAAGTGGAGAACGGAGGTGTTTTAATTTAGAACGGTGTGCCAGTTTTTTTAATGAGAACAGTGCCTTCACATCAGGCTCCATCTGCCAACCCAACTTATGTACGTGATAAAAGCGTAAAGCCTAAAATAAAACAATCATATAAACGCTGTTATTATACAATGACCTTGAGCATTTCGATGCGACGCTACGGTAAGTTTTTGTAAAGGCGTACGAATAAATTAAAACGCAATAGCGTATCGACGCTATCAATAATCATATTAACAGTAAGCCTGTAATCATCGATATATACTTAATTTTTTATCTAGAACATTCGAAATTATGTAGAAATAATCTTCTAATTAAAGGTAGTGAATATATTGTTGTATTGGTGTTAAAAAATTTTTTTTTCTTACGTTTTTTGAAATAAGTATAATATAATAAACAAATATTTCATTAAATTTTCATCGTCTAGTTTAGAAAAATTGATTAAATAACTGTAATATTATTTGCTACCAACGACGAAGAAAATATATAAAGTTTATTTTAAACTACAAAGTGGTTTATTCTGAAATATTATAATTGAGGCGGAGTGTCTTAACACAAGGTTCTCTCTGCTTACCCGGCCATAAGCGGGATACAGCGTGAAGCTGAAAAAAAAATAGATATATGACATATCCTCACCATCAGTTTCTTCCTGTGTAGGAGGCAGATAGTGATTCAACAATTGCATGGCATACGAAGCACCACTATCAACGCCGATCAAGGCCTTCTGTCCGTAGGCAGTCGTGAGAAGAACATTAGCCTTCGCCCAAGTTAGCTCTTTGAGAGACTTCACACGTTGTTCCGCTGCATTCTTAGCGCCGTACACCTGTTGGAAATTCACCTATTTTTATGATAGGAAAAAGTTTATATTAGCATGCAATCTGTTAATATTATATATTAAATGCTTATTATTAGTATTAAATATTTTGGTTTTATTTATTATGATCAAGATAAGTGCTAAAATTTTATGTAATTAGATCAAAGTTGGTATAATACAGGATCATCTGCATATCTAGGGATATTTTCTGGGGAACACTGGACTTAAGGTTTGAACAAATATGTTCGTGTAAACGATTCTGGGGTGGGTACGGTCCACCCGGCTCATCCCCTTTCTACGCCCATGTACAGGATAGACAGTTTAGTGACTACTGGTAGCCGTTAATGAAATTGTAAATGTTGTTATTTTTTCTTCTATGAAATACCTAAAAAGACACTTTTCTGATTCTCTCCTTGTATTCTTCCTATTGCAAGTTCTCACTTCTTGCTAAATTTCATAATAGTAGGTCCGCCATGCAGCGAATTTGATACAAAATACAGTGAAAGCAGTGCATGAATTCCCATATGTTTTGATCACGTTGACTTAGGAGTATTTGATCTTCATTTCAGCTTGATACCTCCAAGCGATTTCGAGATATTATAGGCGAGAAGAAAATAGAGATACGTTAAATTAGAATTGTTAATTTAAAACTAACAAAATAATTATCTAACTCAGAAACACGAAAACAATTAAGGTCGCTCACGAGCACAACACGACTACCAGTCGTGCCACCAACAGGTTTAACGCACCAAGTTTCCTGCGTGGTAGATGTTCGATAACTGCACCTTGAGAATAGCTCGGCCGTAATATTTTATCTATAATTAACTTATTGCAATTTAAAATATTTTGTTTGTCTAATCTCGAAAAACTACGTGAAAAGTCCAAGACTGAGCATCTAGTATATAACTATCACTCCGTTTTTTCTATTTATTCGTTCGTTCATGATATTGCAAATAAAAAAAAATTATACAAAATATACAAAAAAAATATTAAAATTATACATCTATTACATTCTACCCTCAGTCTTCACAGACAGAAGCAGGTTAAGTGATAACCTACATTCATATTACTGCTGTAGCGTAATACGAAATTGTAACAGACGAATGAACAGAAACAATGGTCGCCTTTGTTTTGACATATTATACCTACTTCTCTTGTTATTACTTTTTATTCAAAGTTAACTTGTAACTGGCCATAATATTACAACATAAGATTAATAAAAAAATGTTATTTAAAAAAAAAAACTGAATATTGAGACAGTTTTTTTTTAGAAAAAGTGACTTACTAACCTATTTACTAGCTTTTATAATAATATCATATTACTATTACCTATACATCTCTTATCATATCGGATGTAAAAAATATTTCTAAGTGCATCCGCCAACGGGAAACTTCTAGATATGGTAAATAATACGAAGGTTTTCTAATTCCGGTTCAATGGCCGTCAATCACGTACTATCATATCACGCATTGTGATACGATATCTTATCACACCGACATTGTCACCCTAATATAATAGATTAGAATGGTTCAAATAAAAGTTCATTTTTAAATGTAACAGATATTTTATCTTTATCAAGTATCCTCTTAGTAAACAAATATCCTCATGATAATATCAATATGAAAGTACATATATTTGACCAGACTACTCTACAAACTCTAAAAAATATACCACGACAAAAACTAAATGATATTTATTATCTCATTTTCTTCATATATTAGTAGCACAGGGGCAAAAGCGTACGACTGTAAACGCGACAGGTTCGGAAAGTTCGACGGCTCCTAGTTTAAGGAAAATTATATATTTAATATTTTCACTTCCTCGTCCTGGCAACAAAGCAATGAACGGTATCGGGTTCCGCCACACTACATGCACTGTCTCGAGAATTCGGCGGTAAGTGGGAAACGGAAGTGTCTTAACACCAGATTCCCAGGTTCCCTCTGCTACCTTGCCCCACCAGGCTATACGCGACATACAGCTCGAAGCTAAAAATATATATATACCTATGTTATACTTCTGTGCAATAAACATGAAGGAGCGCTGAGTAATTTAAATTGAAGAATAAGCTTACTTGAAACTATTATTGCAATTTTCGAATACAATATTATTTTACACGATTTTATTCGTCTTGTAAGAATACTGAGTAAACTAAACACAAACAAAACATACAAGGGAATATGAATAAACTATATTAAATAATGTATGTGTTGCAAGTGTGCCCGAGGCGGTCACGTACACAACTGTAACGTAATATACCAATCTAAATTACTATTTCGATAAAACTCTCGGAAAGGTCAAGTCAAAAATGTTATATAGTTACCTATAATTAAATAATTTTTCATATATATTTACAAAAGAAGGTAGTTGAATAAATCAATGTTTTTAAACTTATTATTAATATTATCTTTAAAATTAGAATGCTTCAGATGATATTGTACGGCAGTTGCGTCTATTGGCGGAATCCAACTCAAGACTTTGGATTTTCATAAGCGGGAAACACCTGTATTATTTATAGGAAACTCTTAATTATCGCGTTTAATAAGCATATCGAATGCAGCTGGCAGGTATCGTGGTTGTAATAACAATTTCTATTCGTCTAAAGTTATACGTTTTGCGGTGGCACCAAGGCAATAGCCCGGCGTTGAGTGCCGCTACTCAAAATGCAATGGCTTAGAAAAGTTATACGGAAAGTGAGAACGGAGCGTCTTAAGTCCAGGTTTCCTCTGCCTAGCCTGCTATATGCGGGATACAGCGTGAAGCCGATTTTTGTTTTGTTTACAGTTGTTGTATTATACACTATATTATCAGTAGTATTGAAATACTAATGATAATATAGTGTATATAGTGTAGTAAGTGTAGTAGTAGAATACTGATACTGATAATATAGAGTAAGAAAGTAACAAATAAATGTAGTTTACACTAGCTTCTCCTTAGCAACCTTCGTGCGTCACCTTTATTCATCGTAAGATTATATTTAATACGCACTTAAATCAATCAATAACTGTTCAGATATAGCGGTGTTAAGATCTTATCTATGGTTGCGTCATGGATTCAATTAACTAAGTTACGTGATAATGCATAAAAGACTGTTTTAAAATTAAAATAATAATTGTATATTTGTCGTATTTGTCCTAATTAAACGACTATCAACATGTTTCCCTAAATGGGCGAATTGAATTGACGTGTATTTACGACTACGTTGTCGCCTTTAAAATGCAAAACATATGGGGGAAAAGGCGGAAAATAATTTTTTTTAAGATAAAAAAAATCAAGAAAATAGAAGATAGATTATTGTCCGACTACGTAACCAAACGAAGTTAAATTGCTTGTGTATCGAACCCACACCAACCATCGAATCGTCTTTACTATAACAGTACGCAAAATAAAAAAAAAGTCATTAAAAATAACATATATAAACCAGTTAGAGCTTAAAATAGTTTGTCCAAATCGTTCTATATTTAGAATGTCTTCATAAAACATTTCGTGTACTAGCATAGTAATGCGCTAAACATTAACGCATACAGATATGTAAATGTGTATGTGAGTAAATGCTAAAGTCATTATATAGATATGTTGGAATTGTTAGCTTTATATATGGAATAATATTAACAAAATAACTCGACTTTAAAGCCGGTTTGTATTGCAGCTTTAAATAATTACCTTTTTCATTATAATATTAAAAAAAAATTACGCACACACTACATTTTCTTTTTCTATCTTTAATAATGCTGTAGATAACAAAAAAAAAAAGAAATAAATTGCTTTCCAACATATGGTAAATTTTATATATGCATTTAAAATAATATATTTTTTTGTTCACCTGATTCTAATATATAACAAGTAAGTTTCTTTCAGATTTGTTATCAGGTCCAGTTAGCCATGACATCATTTACAAGTACAAAACATTGATTACAAAATAATTTATCATTGGAGCTTCTTAGCTGGTCTAATCTATCTATACACACATATTTATATTTAACATACATTTTTTTTTACTTCTCACTCATCACAATACAAGATAAAAAAGATCTGTTTTCCATTTTCTGTCACAATTCAGAACAATGAGTATTAACAGAAGGTACTGACAAGCGTCTTTCCAGAGTGAAGAAATAAAAATAATTCATAGCCCCTAGTGTGGTTTGATCCCACAACCATCACATTCATAATTAGACACCACAATGTGGAAAATCAAAATGTATATACATTTGTTTGAATACAAATTAATTTAATATAACAATTTGTTATTTTCTGTAAAAACAACTGGTTATTAGCAAACTTGGCAAGTGTTTGATATTTTGTTTATTTATATGTATTTTGTATATAACATATTTTTCACCTTATAATATAAATACATTTGTGTAAATAGTTTGTATATATTTGCCAAACATATTCATATACTATATAATGTAATTTTAAAATAACTTGTAAGTATATTATATAATAGTCTAACTATTTGGTCATTGCATAATGCAGAATGGTCATCACAATAAGTATTATTTGAACATAATTAATAATAATTAATTATAATTGATTTATATTTTATACATTTTTTTTCATTATATGCAAAGTATATAAATTTGATGGTTGATTGAGTTCTATATCCTGTCAGTTTTATAATTATATTTAAGTTATTTTCCCCTGCTCTGAATGACGAAGCTTTATTAATTAATTCCACCACTCAATATGCAATCTCATCCTAAAAAAAGTCTTGTTTTTCTGTCTACCCTGCTATGTAGAAAATAATGTGAAACTGGGAAAAACAAACAATAATAATTTCCTTTCCTTATAATTATGAATATCAAAACTTACCTTATTTAATTGTGGTGCTATTTTAGCAAGTACAGCTTGTTTAGTAGTTTCTACTATCACTTTTGGTTGTTCAGTTACAAGTGGAACTCTGCGTTCTAGTTCATCAATTGCTGCTGCCACTTTAGCATCACCTGCTGCAAGTGGTGCGGCAACAAACGGTGCAGCTGTAGCTACAGCTAAAGTGACGCTAGTCTCTGCTGTGGATAACGCCCATTCAAGTAATGAATGTGCACCTGAAACAAAACTAGGTTTATATATTTTGAAACTAAATTATGTCTTTTACACTTCATATTAAGAACTAATGGTGTCAGTAACATACTGACACCATTAGAAAATTTACCTTATTGTTAAAAAGGCTATAAATTTTTTAAATATAGCTCAAGGCTATTTTTTCTCTATTTTCACAGTTGAGTATAAGCACAATGGCTATGGGTTTGATTACCAGTAGAAAGAATGGATTTAATCCCCCTCTCTGGTAACAAGACAAAGAACAGTGTTGCTTGCCACTTTAAACTCAACATCCGGAAGACTGGGTGAAAAATGGGAAATGGAGTAGTGAATTATATCTAATTACATTATATATATTATTATAGCATAGCAACTGACCCTTCACTCTTGTGTACAAAGCGCCTACATGGCCAACTGCTGCTTCTATTGTTGGCAATGCCATAACTTTCTGTACTGATTGAAGCTGAGCCATGCCTGGTGCTGATCCAACGTCTGTCGCCATCTGAGAAATATTTCTATTATTCTTCTGTAAAACTATTTATTATATATACGTATTAAGCAATGAAAATATTTGTTTCATTCGTGGTGCCTATAAGCCTTAGCTTATGAAACAAAAAGTAGGTATAATTGGCTTATAAAAAAATAAAGAGGGTAGACATATTTTAGTAATAATTTTCTAGAACAATATTCTGTTTAGATCCATTTATTACTTTCAACATTTAATACGTATATAAAAACATTATTACATGAATATTAAAACGATTTGCAACCGGAAAACCACTAATAATCATTAAAGTCGATGAGAAATTTAGAGATTTCTTGTTGATTCTTTTACATACCTTTATTATGGAGAATAAACTGTTGCACTTCCTAATTTAGAATTGTTAGTTATAAAATATGATACAAAATCGACCAGAGGACAAAGTACAAATTACAAAAGCGGACAAGTGCAATAGAAATGTAATTTATAATGTCGAAACTCGAACGATATCGCGTACTTGTATATTGAATTAAAAATATTGAATGAATTATTTGTTGCTCACCATAGGGTTTTATAGAAGAGTGAACGAATGAACTGAGGAATGTAATGGAATGGAAATCTGATTAGTTTTTAATCTGTGACGTTTTATCTAAGCTACGATTAAATTATAAAAATATACTTAATATATTTTTCAAAATATCAACCAGTCAATTAAAATATGTCTTCAGTAGTATCAAAAAGTACATATAAATATCAAAATTTACGAACTTTATTATTTAATATTTTAATTTTAAATTACAAAAAAAAAATAAACATATTTAATATTATATATCATAACCTTCTACTAATTATTAGTTTGTAATCCGTATACAATACTATACAGCAATTTTTTATATTTTTGATTTCGGTATTTATATGTAATAATTTGGAAATTTTTAATAAATACTTTTGGACTTTGTATTTGTATTTTGGACTTTGATCCGTGATGTGTCTTTAGATACGGGGTATTCATATTGGAACGTGCGTTGAGTCATATGTTATATCAGCAACAGTAATTATTATGATGCAATTTGAAACTAATCTATGTATATAAAAGCTAAGGAGATGTTCCCGCTGATGGTAGAAACGTGAAATTTGGACAGATGTTTATTTTTTTAATGTGGACACCCACTAAAAAGGGATTTTTAAAAATTTTAACCCTAAAGAGATGAATAGGGGTTGAAAGTTTGTATGAATTTTTTTTAAATCGGCACCGATTTTTATAAAATTTGAAATTCATAAAAATATTTCATAGATACTGTCGGTTTTATTTAATGTACCCTCTAAATTCAAAATAATTTTATAAATGTATTTAATAAATATTCGTACAGATCGTCCTGGCGCAGCAGCACTTTAACGCGACGATTGTGGGTTCGATCCCCACTTAAGATAGAAGAAATATTTCTTTAAATTTATATTTCCATTTCTTGCTGTGGTGTCGAAGCAAATCGCGGCGTTGAGTTCTGTCACTCAACACGCAATGCCTCCAGAATTTGGCAGAAAGTGAGGAACGAAATGTCTTAGCACGAGGTTTCCTCTGCCTACCCTGCTGTGTGCGGGATACAGGTGAAGCTGATTTTCATTTCTAACTAATAGTCAGAAACGAGCTTAACTTGTGCACGGAGTAAACTCCGTGGAATAGTATATATGTACTTTTTCGGCGCCCCCCATACGAACCTATATAATTACCCCCCAGACACCACCCCCCTCCCCCCATTACGGTTCGGCTCAAAGCCTGTCGTGGTACAAGGGGCGTAAGAGTGCGAGTGTAGCCGCTACGGATTATGGGTTCGATGCCCATTGCTCGCTCTGGTAACGAGCCAAAGTGCGGGGTTGAGGTCTGTCACTTGATACGCAATGCCTTCGGAATTCGATGGAAGGCGGGGTACAGAAAAAATAGCTCATTTTATAGTTTACAAAATTATATTTTTAAGTAACAATTAATATTAAATAATATGAACAGGATTGCTAATCAAGGCCACGGGCTCCAGAAATCCATAATAGTTAAGAACACAATAACATCACGTAATCTGTGCATCTTGGCCAATATAGTCATAAACAAACATTGGATATGCGGAAGGAGCTGAACGCTGATTGGTCGATGCTCACCAGTCACATTGGTTTGACAGCATTGGTCAGACGTAGTTTACACAATAACCCGGACTTGGTCCGCAAACATTTGCGATGTCTTGGACAAACGATGTGGTATTGGAGTTCTTGGAACACTATCGGACCGAACAAATGATATGGGACCCGAAACACCCGCTGCACAGGAACCGGAGCGAGATCAACGATGCGTGGCTTCGAATCCAAAATAATCTGAGCGTTCATTGCTCGGTGACAGATCTGAAAAAGAAAAAAGAATCTTTAATGACATCATTTCGATTTCATTTGGCTAGAAAAAGGAAATCGCCGAACGATTATCGAATTATTTGGTTCGCATATCCGCTCATGGAGAGCTTCTTGGGCGGGAAATACGAATGTGATAATACCGTTCAAACGGATCATGAGGTAAAATATACGTATATTATATATACGAGTATATATTACATATACTGTTTAATGAATGGACACAAAGTTATAAAACAAAATATTTGAAAATATTTTAATTTTAATTACATGCATATTGCTTTTTTGAAGCATCAATAAATTTTTTTTAGACTTTGAAGATTAACTGTGAAGATTAGAAATATATAGTTAATATTTTTGATAATTTCTGTAACTCAATTAGACAAAATTAATTTGAAATCATTATAAGTCGCTGAGTATCTCCTCTGTTTTCTATAATGTAATTTTATGTAAATTTTATTTATCTAAAAGTTATAAAGATAATTTTATTATATTCACAGTACGATTCAAACAATAGTTGTCAAAATACAACATTTAAACAGGTGAATATAAAGCGCAAAATTAAGAAAAATGGCGTTGAAACTGAATATGGTAAAAATGAAATGGTGGACGCAGTAGATTTTCTGAAGTCTTCTACTGATTTAAAAAAAGATAGAGACGAATACGATTTATATGGGCAGCTTCTTGCTAAAAAATTACGAAAATTAGACGAGCGACAACGTGATATCGCCATGCACGAGATCGATAATATAATGTTTAATATGAAAATGCATAGCACAGGAGCTCAGGCAAGGAGCTATACATCATCACCAACTCCGGGAACAAATAAAATAAAGACACCTATGTTTATTGTCCAACAACACGAAGCTTTCGAAGATGAAAATATTCCATATCAGGAAAATCAGCATACTTAGTTAATACATTATATTATAAGTGTATATAAAAGACAATGGGGCTTTAATGAGAGAGACTTTAATGAGATCATATATTTGTATATTATACATAAGGTCTGCGAAATGCGAAATTTTTGAAATGTGTCTCAATTATATATTATAAAATTTTCTATACTATATTTTTTTAAAAGGACAATCGGAAGATATGGGAAGGTCTTTACTTCATTTGTTTTATTTCGCGGATTCTGATCACGCACAAAAGGGTTTTTTGGGAGCTGAAAAGTTCCTTTTTTAGCTTTAAATTTCTCTAAAGCCATAAATAATAATTTTACCTACTTAGTTTATAATAACATATAATACTATTTTGATAGGTTTTAAGAAAAAATATTTTTTCTATATAAATATAGTATTGTAGAACGATACCAATATAGTAGTATTTTTACGTTATATCTACAATAGGTAAATTTTATTTATATTAGTTATTGTTATTCTGTTGTAAAAAATTTATTTAAAAATACTCGTATAACATACAAAATTGTTGTTTTTTATGTATGACGATTCAAACGTGTTAGTCAGCACTAGTCACTTCGCCTACGTCACGTAAATTGAAGCATATAGAAAAAATACACAAACATACAATTTTTATTTGGTCTTCAAAAGAAATAGAAGAGTATTAACAGGCGGTGAAATAAATTTATAAACTTACTGTGGTTATAGTTTAAAAACTTACTTAAAACTTGAGAGTATCCACTTATATTTTAATATATAATCTAAATCTTTTCCTGAAAACTGTGTATTAGAAAATTCTATTAGTATCGTTATACTATAAAGTCGTATGTATAATTGTCATTATAGATATTAACATTATTATCGTTGTAAGTATATAAGTTATTTTTAATATTTATCATAATAAATTTTCTGTACATTTATTAATTAATATAATCCTTCCTTTCCTTTAACAAAGTAAAATAAGGCTAAGGTTTTGTAGACAAAAAAAAGAGAATTCTCAAGAGTCTTTTGTTTTAATATTTCAAATATACATATTCATGCATATGAAGGTACTTGTGCAATTATGGATTGACTATAAAGCGCATGCATTGAATTACATTCAGTCGATACTTGTATTTTTTCACCTGGCAATGTCTTTTTGTATTTGTTTTGACATTTTTATATGTAATAGTGTTGTGATTCCACGAATTCTGGATAATCGACTTTCAATATTTCTGATTTGACACTAACATCGATCTTGAACCAATGATTATTTAAGTGGAAGTAGTAGATTAAGTGCAATAGAAATATTCTACAAAACTTTTAATAATCAAGATATCTGAATCGTTAAGAATTAATTTTTAAACATTAGCTATCAAAAATCTTTGTGATAAAAATAATCGATTGTAATAAAATCGTTATTATTGCCTTTTCTCGACATTTACATCTCTATTTATACTTGTTGATGAATGACATTTGACCAAAACAATCCAACCAGTGCAGCTGATCGTGAAAACAAAAAATGCAGGAGAAATTAAGAAATATATACATTTAAACGACTATTGTTATGATTTAAAAAAATCATTATGGCTACTTTAATAAAAGAAAAACGGCGAGATGTATGTATTATTATAACATTTCATAAACGGACAAGATTGGCGCATTACTTTTTTACTGATCATTAATAGAAACAAAGGGCTAATATATGACTATTTTTTATTGTTCTTTAAGTATTTTTATATTTTTCATACAAAGTGTTTTTTACTTATACTAAAAAGTACTATTGTACAAAAATATAGCTTTTTGAAATACAAAATATAATTCAGTTTATAAATTAAGGTCAAACAGGAACACGTTTTTGTATTTGGAGGCCTCTATTACCTAAATTAATTACTAAAAAAAATTATTTAATATATTGTAGAAAAAGAAGACTAAAAGCAAAAACATTACAAAAAAAGGGGAAGAGCCAGAGCAATTGTTTGAAGATAAATCAATTCCAGTCACATCCTGTGTCGAATGTGAACAGGATACCATCATTCTGGAGGAAGGAACATGTGAGGCAGTAATAGAAACCGATGATACAGATGAAAAAACCACTTTAGTTGTTGAACCATATGTTGAAGAAGTAGAAGAAGAGCTTGAGGACAAAGATAGAGAAGAAATTGAAGAGAAAACGGAACCATCAGCTCCCATTCTTCAAGAGCAGGAAGTTGTTTCACATCTAGTCCCTGTTGAAGTGGTAGAGGACAAGCCTAAAGTTAAAAGTATTCCAATGCCATTGGAGGAAGCTATCAGATTATTTGGTGGAAAGGAAATTACTGAAGTTAGAGTGATTAGTGAACAAGAAGAAGCTAATGTGGACGCTGGCCCTGAGACTCGACCAGATCATCCTTTAATTGACTATTTATCAACATTTAGGTAAAATGTGTTTTTTAACAGCTTACCAGATAAAGGAAATGTTTCCTTGCCCCTAATGACAATCAAACGCACAACCATCGTATTTACAGTCAAATCCTGTGCAGGTAGTATTACGGCTTTTACTCTAACTAACAAACTATCTTATCACTGCTGTATTTATAATACCAAATTATTTTTCTAGATCTTCATTAAAAGGTGTAGAGCGTGAGCGAAATCGGATAGCAACTGGATATATAGAAGAAGAAAAATCTAGATCAAATCTATGGAAAGTATACAAACGCACAGTTAACGTATCAGAAAAGTGTTCATGCGGATCTCCAATAACCTTTCGTGCTACTTTTGACGTTGCCAACTTTGATAAGGAGAGGTTGCCAGCTGCGAGAATGCGGTTAGAGTCCTTGTTGCGAGAGGTGGAAGAGTCATACTGTCATCATCAGCATATTACATTGCAAACACATTATGATGTAAGTTTCTTATAATAATTTTTTTTATCTTTTTTTTGGTTTTATCAGCAATCAGTTATGTTCAGTACTTTTAGCAGATGGGATGAGGGTGTTTCAATAGCTTAGCTTTTCGAGTGTGCCCTCCAGTGAAGACATCTACTCTTTTCTTAGGAACTAAGATGTCTTTCCTTTTAAGTCTTTTTGATAATAAGGCGCTATTAGCATTGCAACAAGTTTATTAGGGTGGATCTCCAGCCTCCCCTTATGTTAAATATATTATAATAATGTGACATTTAATTTTTGTTAGCTTTATACTAATAATTTTTAGAGACATTTCATATTGCACGGTGGAATTTTATATCGTGCTTCATCTTGTTACTTGAGTGAATGCAGAATGATAATAATTCTTTACAATTTTAAAATGTTGTTCCATAATTAGGAAAGAAAATTACTTTTTGGAAAACATAAATATTTTAACGTAGTAGGATTCGAACCAGCGCTTCTTGGAATCCATCCAACCGCTCTGGCCAACTAAGCCATATATTTGAACTTAACTAAATATGATTAAAATCAGTTTTTATTAAAATTATTCATTAAATATTCTCTAAAACATTAACAGGTCGACGAATTACTTTACGACATCCTACAAACTCACAAAGACAATGTCAAAGAAGCATTATTTCTCATATTCCAAGCTATGAGGCTAAGTGATGGTGCGCCTGATGCCTATTCTCAAGCTTTACAACGCTGGGCCTGTATACTCTCCACTTCTCTGTTGGAAGAAGAGAGTGATGATTCACTTAGCTATTTATTGTTCTTCCTTCATAATATATTTAGGTGAGTATAACTTTATATAAGGGTTTTTTTTATTAAGTTTATATGCTAGTCCATAATACATAATCATATAATCAATATTAGGTCTCTATAAATTTATGTTGCTTCTAGTGCTAAGATTACATTTTTAGGCTTTACACTGTATCCCGCACATAGCAGGGTAAGCACAGGGAATCTTTTGTTAAGACACTCCATTCCCCACTTAGTTCCGTGGCTCCAGAATTCGGCGGTGAGTGGGGAATGGAGTGCTAAGATTACGATAACTGATAATTGTTGAAATCGTAAAGCAGCGGCTATCATTGCTCAAATTGAGAAAAGTGGACTATAAAAGCGATGGTTGTGGGTTTGAGTCCCACTCGTAGGATGAAATATTTAATATTTTAATTTCCTTGCTTTGTTAACGGCGCGGCGTTGAGTTTGGCTATTCAACATGCAATCGATGCTTCGAATTGAATCTATCTTTACACTATGTTCCTTCTGCCTAGCCTGCTTTTTGCGTGAGCTACACAAAAAAAGTAAATAATAAATAAATTTTCAGGCAAACTCGTTCCGTACAATGGGCGGGTAGCGTTCTTACTTTACAAGTCAATGATATGAGCTCTGCCGCGAGGCTAATAGGCATTTTGGAGGTTATATTGACAAGGCCTGTATTGGAATCTGCACAGGAATGCACAGAGGGTGAGATTTTTTTTGAGAAATTGATGTATTAGATTTTCTTCTATAATAATGATTGTTCTGATTTTTATGGAATAAAATGTTTTCAATAAGTTGTTAATTTAATATCTTTATCATTATGTTAAGTGTGATGTTTGTGAGTATGATTTCCACTCGGCGTTGAGTTTGAACACCCATTACGCAAAGTGTATAAAATTGGGCCAAAAGAGGAGTATTGTTTTTGGTGTTGTTTTAACACAAGGTTCCCTGTGCCTACCCTGAATTATGCGAGATACAGAGTAGCTAAAAAAATCTATCACAAATTTGGTATTTATGGGCCTTATATATAATCGATTCAAAAGTGCTTACAATAGTCTATTTGAATAAAGAATATTTTGTATTTGAATTTGATTATTAAAAGTAGAATTAAGAAACATTGTGTGGCATAGTAGCAGAGAAGGTAGATGCGCCATAAAATAATTGACTTTTTAATTGATTTTTTTTTTCAGGGGCATGGGAAGAACTAGACGACCATGGCGAAGGTTCCGCAGTAGGTGACGGTAGACTGCGGGAACGTGATCTAATAAACCTACTACAAGCGTTGCCTTTACGCAATTTGCTTGCAAAACTCACTTTGTTTATGAGACAGGTTGGATTTGTTTTAAATCGTTATGTTATAGTATTTTCATTATGGTTATATTTTGTAGGGCTAGAATTTTTTTAGCTTCACGCAGAGGATAGGCAAAGGAAATCTAGAAACCTTGTGTTAAGACAACCACTTTAATAACCCTAAACCTTAATTTTTTAAATCTGTAACTTCGTGTGCCAGTGAAAAATATGGTTATTATTAAACGGTTGAAACCCTTGTGGCGTGGCTTATAATCATTGCGCGAAAACTATTTTCTTTTCTTTACAGGATATAACAGAAGAAAGTGACATGTACTGGGGAGATCGCTCCGGCGGCCATGGAGTGCTTAAATGCACATGTGGCGTGCGCACGTTATTACATGTCCTGCAACGTGCATGCACCGCACATGTGAATTACGCAAAGCTCCGCAAATATGTGCATGTGGTGGCCTCGACCGCGTTGAATGCGCTCGCTGCGTTGCATATGCAGTCTAGGTTAGCATGCATGGATTGAAAATATGCTGAGATATTTAAATAGCTTTTATATGTGGCGAATAATTTGGGTTATTGTTTTATTTATGATAGTAATGTGTTGTGTATGATTGTATATTGTTTTTTGACAAATAGGGAATATTCCTTTTTTTATGTCATATTAATTATATACATTAAAACTATAGAAAAAACCACAAAACAGCATATAACACCAAAAAAAGTCTAAATTTTTTAAAATTTATATTATTCTTGACAACTGGGTAATTACACCATGAATATACCATTGAAATAAATAGATTTAAGTGATATTAAAAAATCTCTAGCACAGCCATAATTCCTTTCTAATTAAATATAATAATATGCTTCTTAATAATTTCACTTAACAATAAAAATAGCATGATTTCAGAATGTCATATACTGGGGAATTAGAAGAGAAAATTAAACTTGAACTCGAAGCATGTTTCGCCGCAGGATTTACTTTGCTTCAAGAAGAAGCTTTCAAAGTACCAGCTACATTATTAGAACCAAAAGTTGTTATGGGTTTTTGTCAAACGCTCATTCCGAAGTTGCATGGTGAGAATTATATATATTTTTTAAATAGTAAATTTATTTTATTACATGATGGTATAGATTGAAATCCATTGATTAATTATGAAAGGTAGCTTAGTGTATTGTAAATTCTTAGCTTTACTGGAAAGAACGAATCATTTTCCTTTCCTCACTTAGGTAAGAAGACAAAGAGAAGAAAACTCTAATAAGAAGAGATTTCAGTATCAGATGAAATGAAAATGATGCATTCCTATATCTTAAAACTAGGATCCCTCCAGAGGTAGGCTCTACCTTTACGGGAATTTTATACAGAGTGAAACTGAAAAAATATTTGTTCTACTCTTTTATTTTTTAAACATTTTCCATTCCAGAAACTGAACCTATAACAATCGAAGAACTAAATATAGTCGTTCAACCACAACCATGCAATATTCGAGTTCGTCTTATATGTACGGCGGCTTTACAGCGTGAAAATGATCAGGATTTGGCTAGAACTGTGTTGGAGTTTATGTTTCAAGTAGGTATTTTGCATGATTTTTTTCCCTTTAAGCTATATCCTGCATGGAATAGGATGTTTGTGTCACGACATGTGTGGATGTGTAGTCGCATATTTAAATGTGTGACTTAAATGTCTAATTTTTTTATTTGCTTCACACTGTAGCTGGCATATAGAAGAATAGACTGAGGAAATCTAGTGTTTGATTAAATAATTATAATAATTTAACATACGCTGGGAACCAGTTTTAAATAAGTTTAAAATTGAGCAATATTTTCTATCAACTGTTTAAAAATCATTTAAGCAGTTGATTTCAAAACAATTCCTATCAAATACTTTTTATCAAGGCCATCGTGCCGCAGCGGCACAAAGGCGACTGTAACGTGACGGTTGTCGATTTGATCCCCACTCGAGGAAGTGAAATATTTATTTGCGTTTATTATTCAATTTCTTGCTCTGGTATCGAGGCAAAGCGCGGCATTGAGTTCTGCCACTCAACACGCAATGCCTCCAGATTTTGGCAATAGGGAGGAACGGAGGTCTTAATACTAGATTCCCTCTGCCTACCCTCCTGTGAGCGGGATACAGCGTAAAGCTGATTTGATTTATTTTAATTATTACTTTCTATCAACACAGTTTCTGAAAAATCGATAACAGCTTAGAATTCCTTATGTAATTATTCTTATATAAATATTCATATTTATATAATAATAATTACAATTCATAATTAACTTTGTATATACAATAGAACATCATTTTATAATATATCAATTGTAAATATATCCAGACGGGCATGCGTTGCACAACACCGTGCTCCCGCGGCTGCGTGGAAGTGGTGCTCGAGTTAATGCCATTACTCCTGGCAGCTCATCCGAGATTACATACGTTTGCCTTTCATTTATTGGCTGAGATTTATCAATGTGAGTATTGTTTATAATATATATATTGTGCGTGTATTATTAGGTATTGGAATTATAGCGTAGCGTTTTACAAGAGATGGCACAAGCAGTACACTATTTCGCTGTGACCTATAGTTCTGTATACATTGTAAACATCTATCATAGGACGTCGTTTGCCGTAAATAACCTTTCTTAAATAACAACACTGTATAATTCATTGAATATGTCAAAATTTGTGCCAGATAAAGTGTTTTTGCGGGGAGTTGATGAACTAAAGTGCAGCTGAAGCTCATTTTATTTTAGTGATTTTGAGATTAGAGAGAAGATTTTACTTTATATTGACGAAGTTAATTTAATCATATCGTTTTTCCTTGATACTTTCTCCTTTCAGAAGACAATAAAGTCAACCAACATGTAACAAATTTGGACACATTTTATTATTAAATAGTATTATTAAAACTTAACGACAATTATCTAAACTGACACTTATATATAATAGCTCTCAGTATTTACACTTACACATATAATTGTAATACATTTAGCGGACAAGATAGACCCCTCATTACTAGTGCCGCTCTCGCGCTCGAGCTGGCGGCCGTCGGCGGTGGAGGCGCGTGTGGTGCTCACGGACTGGGCCGTCAAGTGCTTCCCGCTCGTACAGCACCTGCTGCTGCACCTGGACTACACTCCGCACACGTAAGTGGAACCTGAACTATATGGTTGTCTGTCTGTCACACAATTAGCGGACAACATGGAGCCCTCGAGAGCGCTCTCAAAGAGAGCGGAATATATCCAAGCTAGGTTCCTTCTGCGTACCCATCTATGCGAACACACTGAGCTACTCTTGTAAATACAAACTGATTTATCTTTATTACAGCGGGCTATCTCTAGAAACACAACTAATGATCGGTCATTGGGTCTGCGAGTGGGCGTCGCCACGCGGGGAGACGCCTGAGTGGGCGTGGCAGGTGCTCCGCCTCCTCTGCGTGCACCGCTCTCAGTGGCGCCTCATGCCTGATGCGCCAGCGCTAGACACGCCTCACGATTCTCCCCGCAACCTGCTCTATACGGCCTTTGCATTGCTAGCGACAGATTGGGGACATTCCTTGCCTTTGGTAAGTTCGCGTTTTGTAACCTGCTATATATGGTCTTCGCATTTACAACTAGTGATATACTTTGCCTTTATATTATATAACGTATATTGCCCTCACTAGCGTATTATTATATTAAGGGGAGCCTCGTCATGTATACCCTGTGATTGAATAATTTTTGAGTTATTATATAAACTATAACTCTAAACATGTGGACTATGTACTGGATATTGTTGTATGATCATTATAATGATATGCATGTGTCGTGTAGATCTGCGGCCCCGGCGTAGACGCGTTGCTACAGGTGGCGCGCTCGCGGCCGGCGGACGCCGCGCACTGCGCCGCGCTGCTCATGCGCGTCATGGCGCACTCGCCCGAGTCCGTGTCCCTCACGCCCAAGTCAGTAATGTTTGTACTAGTAACTGTATGAACAATGGATTTATATTATTTATATAGTTACTAGTATAATTATTTGATTCTTCTATATAGAAAAACAAAGTATAGCACAAGTTAATACATAATTTTTCATTTAACGTTGTTGTCTCCAACAGGTTCACAGAAGTATTCACAGTGATACTAAGTTCCGGTCCGAGTTTAGTTCAACGAGCGCTCGGACGTCGAGGTTCCACCGGCCAGGAGCTATTACATCGCTTGATTATATTGCAAATGATGGATAATAAGTATGATTTTATTTATTTATGTATATTTTACCGCCATGGATATATAAAACTTGGAGATATTTGCTTTATTTTATTTATTGAGAAAATCGGGGAAATGATTTATTGAAATGGTGAAAATATTCAAAAATTATTATTTATTTCATATATGCACATAATATAAAATTGAAATTAACTAGCTGTATCACTAATTTTGTGAACAGTATACCAGGCCAGCAGCGTAGCGCCTTACTGTCAGCGTGGCTGCACGCCCTGTGGCAGCCGGCGCTCATCGCCGCCAGCCGTGCAGTGCTCGACGCCGCCTTGCGCGCCGCGCGTGACTGGCGCACGCTAGATGCGCACGCGCATCTGATATTGCAGGTGGGATTTAGATTTGGTTCTAAATTTCGTATATAATATAAATATATAATATAAATACACACACAGAAGTGTAAAAAATATTATACTAGAGTAATTTTATTGCTCTTTATATAGAATAGAACTTTATTTAGATATGATTTTTTTATTTGATAGATTTTCTGTATTATTTACAAACTATTCGTTAATTAGCTTTCGTAGTTTGTAAGTTAGTTTATAAGTTTTAATCACGTTTACATTAAAATGATAAATAAATAATTATGAAATGAAGATGATGTCGCTATAGTCTAGTTTAACATTCATAATTCCGTAGCCTCGTTCTAATTAGGCGAAACTGACATTAGAATATGTCACCCAGTACGGAAAATGAAATATGTGAAAACAACGAAAATTGAGATATTAATTATTTCCCATATTTACATACCATTAAAAAGCCTTAAAATTTACCAATAAATTTCCAACAGGAGACAAACGCCTCGGACTACATACAAGACGCAATAAAACACGCGTCCGTCGCGCCGCTGCTCTGCGAGAGCGTGTTGCGCGCGGCGCACGAAGCGGAGCTGCACTGTCGCGAATACCCGCGCCTGCTCGCCGAGCTATACCGGCAACGGCGTCAGAGAATGAGGATACATGTGGATAACGCTTTGAAGGTTAGTGTATTATATTTTTGATGGGGTACTTAGTTAAGATTATTTTTAAGCATTAATTATTGTATAATTTTATTTGTATTAATCAAATTTTGTAATCATTAACACGCACTTTGGAAAATTACTATTTAATATTTTCATTTCGTTGCTCTGGTACTAGAACAAAGAGCCACGTTGAGTCCCGCCGCTCAAAACACAATACTTCGAAATTTCGGCGGAAGAGAACGGAGAGTCTTAACGAGAGGTTTCATCTGTCTACCATGTTATATACAAGATATAACATGGACCTGAAACCAAATATTAGAAAAAACAACTTTAACTTACGTTTCCAGCAAATTGGCTCCCCCCTTAGCGACGACGAACTCGTGATCCACCGTTGCGCAATCGCGTTGCTGGGAGTGGACATGCAGCACCCCGCGCACGCGTTGCTATGGCGACTGCTCATGCATGTATACTTGCAACGACCTGCGCCTGAACAGTATGTTTGGAAGAAATTATTTTTTATAATAAAGCCTTTGTTAAATAGTTTTATTGAAGAAAAATAATTACACCTGGATCTCAGGATAGGCTAGGAGCTTAGTATTTAGTACTCCTTATTGTTTTTCTGGTATATGACAGCTGTGACAGAGGTGAAATATATAGTTGATAATCAGCTAACGCGTGTTCGAAATATTACATATACTCGTATATTATGTATACTTTTTGATACTAGGACCTCTGTATTCATAACAAGTCTTTGTAGAGTAGTCGTTGTTTATTCAATGTTTCTGGTACCTGTTATCTGTATCGCTCGATAGTAGTTGTTATTTAGTACTTTTTATTCATTATTTTTCCCTTCATGTTGGTAGTATTTCTACCTAGAAAAAGAGTCTAACAAACGCACAAATCTTGTCTATTATAATTCATCATAATGATTAATCATAGGAAGAATATATTATTTGGTTTATTTATCATATTTATGTTATATTACAGATCAGAAATACCACCACCAGTAGGTCCACTATTCTTCAGTGGCATAGTCAAATCTCGAGTCTTAGCCCAACTAAAGAAACGTTTACAAGAAACCGCAGTATTCCACAACACACAAGTCCAAGTACTTAAGTCAACTGACAGTAGTGTGGTCAGTACGCCGACATCTAGTGTTGTAAGAGATACTACTAGTTCCGATAATGATGAATTGTTCCCATCACTAGCGATAATCGATTTGACAGGAGTGACGAATAGTCAATCGGAATGTTCCATATCTGATGATAGTAAGGGAGTCGATACGAGTGTGAAAGAAACGAGTGGGGATCGAGATATGCATAATTTATTAAATTATCATATTGGAACTGAAAAGTAAGTGTTTTTGGATTTTTTATTACGAAGACGCGCCCACTTGTTCGCTTTATTACTTGCAGTACAATTATGCAATAATTCGCTAGTATTTTGTCGTTACGCTATAATTATTTTGAGGACTATTAATATAATTGATCAGAAGAAAACATTACGGAGGACACAAAATATGCACATATTATAATATAACCAAAAATTAAATTAACTAATTGATGTCACTATCCATAGCAGTTGTGATAAATTAGTTGTAATTTATTTAAAAATTATTAAACCTATGAATTAATGAGATTTTATATCTACATAATTCCAAGGTGGAGTTAAAATGTATTAAGCATATAAATATATGTTGAAAATACTAAATGTGTGATTTTTTATATTTTTAAATTTTGATATTAAAATCTTGTGTTTCAGATTGATTCGTGAATATTTACAGTGGCTAGAAGCGGGAGAAAATATCAACGTGCATTCTTATCACGCCGACATAAATCACTATCTTACTGAACAGGTTAAGTATAAACATTATAAATAATAAAATAGTATGCTCATAAAAATATTATTCATCAGGAATTGAGTTCAATTGGTATTAATAATGGTATCAATAAAGGTTTATGCTATTTTTTTTTCTATACCTCACACTTTATCCTGTATATAACAGGGAGAGAGTAAATTGAAATAGAGTCAATTTATTTGATGATGAAGAAAGGGAAAGGCCTGCACCTATCCCAGAAGTTATAAATTAAAAAAATCAGTTAAAAGCTAAAGCGTAGGACTTCCAGAACACTGGACAATATCTCTAGATACGCTCACGGATAATAGAGAAGCTCTCTGGATGCATCTTAGTTGACTTTCGAGAACATTGTATCGACGATATTTGAGGAAGATTACTTAAAAATCAGTACTCAGAGAGCATACATGAAGTTGATAATAGTAGAAAAAGAAAAAAATACAACTATCACATTCCAAAAACAGTTGTTTTGACAGACTTTAGACGCGGCATGGCGCGCGTCACTCGGCACCCTCTCGTACAGCAGCAGTAAGCACGCGCCCGCACCCACCACGCCGCGCACTCCACACGGCCCGCTGCCGTCGCCCGCCACGCATGCTCAACACGCGCTCGCCGCACTGACGGCGGTTGGGGATGGAGTCACCAAACGGTACTTACTGCCAATCATTAATTATACTACACTATGTACCATATACAGAGTGGAAGCTTCAACGCTCGCAGTACAGTATCTTCAACTCAAACCCAAAGAAATTAATCAAGATACCTTGTTTACCAACAGTTTAGAGGTACTTACTACTGCAAAAATACTACTAAAAGCTAACTTTAGGTTTGGTTAGCACAATATTAAAAATAAAATCATGTATGTATCTAAAATTATAATAACCAATGAATTAATTAATATATTATTCACTAATACAACTCTATTGACAATGAAATAATTATATAAATTTATATGGTCATTTCTTCGCTCTGGTATCGCGGCAAAGTGCGGCGTAGAGATCCTCCACTCAGAATTTGGCGGAAGGTGAGGAACGGAGTGTCTTGACACTAGGTTCCGTCTGCCTTCACTTATGTGTTTGGATACAGCATGAAGCTGACTTAATTTGAATTAAATTAACAATTCTTTGTTATTAAATATGAATGATATACTTATTTCCCCCAGATACAAAATCCCGGCGCTTCCTCAGCCCCTTGACGATGTATACTTCACGGACTCGTATTTGCTGTATCAGACGGTCGACAAGTATCTTAACGAATTGAAACAGCTGTCTGAGTAAGTATTTTTTTTTAAATGTATAAAAAAATAACAAGGGGTTTTAACTTCTCTGAGTGCTTCTTGTAAGCCGCCTAAGCGCTCTGACCACTAAGAGATACATTCTTATTAAGCTTAATCGAAATTCTTATGCCTATTTGTTTGTAGGTTTTATAAAAAACTACTTTTCTTTTTTCTGTGTGGTTCTTCCAAACATACTTTAAATAATTAAAAATGTTTGAATGTTTTTTGTCTGTAAAATGGATGTCGTATATATCTAATGTAGAGTGACTTCCATTACATATAGTTTAGTGTATTCTTGCAAAACAAGATTTAATACTACATAAAAGCCCAATCGAAGTAATTAGTTATTAAATAAGGATATTTACATCAAATATAGAAAATGATAAACAAATAACAATTATTAAAATTTGTCGATGGATATGGAGGGAACGCAGTATCTTAATTCCACGTTCCTCCATCGAATCGATAGATAGAGTGTGAAGTGAAGTGTGTGAATCTTTTAACAAACAGACAGTGGGAATCAGACATAGCCCGTGCAACACAGCTCGATGTGCAATTGTGGGAGTACGTGAGGTCACTTCGCGTGAGCCGGCCATTGCCGCCCGTACGTAAGGCGTGTTCGAAGGGTTGTCCGCCTTCTACTGTGAGGGTACCGGTTAGTTTCTATGTTTTTCGCTTTATTATCTTTATTATAGTTAGTCTCGGGGGGACTGGTAACAAGATACCCATTATTAATTCGTTTATTTTCATATTTTCTGTACCACGATTTAAATAATAATGAAGTATATACTAATATTTATAAGTTAAATATTTGTACAAATAATAAATTAATTATGTTGTTTTCCATAATAGGAAACAGAATGGTGTATTTCAGCTGGAGCTGAACAAGGACAGGAAGATAACAGGTACTTGATACAAACATTTCTTTAATATTGCGTCATTAGCGTTTACTAGATATTTCATATGAAACTAAATTTAAACTGCTTCACGCCTTATCCCGGGGAAACTCCGTTCTCCACGTTACTCGATACTAGAGCGAAGAAATGAAAATATAGATTTAAATAAATATTTAATTTCCTCGCGTGGGGATCGAACCTAAAACCAGTTGCGCTTACAATCACACTGTATTCCTACGCCACGACTGGCCTATATTTCTTTTATAAACATGTAATGATTTCTTTTCCAGACGCAGCTCTCGTCAAGCCATTCGTCATCTGTCGCGGCCGAGGCCCTATGTAGCACGTCTCACTTCTATAATTAGTTCTTTGGGCGGGTAAATATTTTGATTATTATATAAATGTGTTACTATAATTATTTTAAATGCACAATTCTGGCTAAAAGTGGAGACCGAAGCGTCTTGATATTAGGTTCTCTTTGTATACTCTCTATTCTTATGCAGAATTCAGCGTGAAGGTGGCAAAAGATGTCTTTTGATTTTAAGGAATACATAGTAAGCAAGCTTAGGTATTATATTTCAAAATGTGACAACACAAATATTAAGAGGAGAGGGATTCCCACTTCTTGTCGCAAATTCTTACACTTCGTGAACCCTCGCTAACTCTCTTAACGTGTTACGTAATTTATGGCCTCTAAAGTATATTTTTACTATATATATTTGGCATATAACTTTCACAAAAGAATGAAATAACTAATAAAAGACAACGAATAATAATATAAACTGAACACCAATACATATACTTCTGTGTGGCAAATCACTTAAAAAATATACCTATGTAAAATAGTAGCGGAGCGCGTCATTATTATTATATACTATATCTGTCATTTAATTTTCACAAAAGAAAGAGTGAATGAACTACAAAATGTCTGAACAATAATAATATAACATTCACATTTGATATTACAGCCGCATCGGCCGGGAAGCATGCGCATTAGAAGTAGCGGAGCGCGCATACCGGGCGGCCTCTTTCACGTCACGGTGCGCGCCCGCCCACGACGCTGTCACCGCGCTAGTGTCAAATATTGCTCAGGTATGTTTGTTGTTTTGTGTTTGGTTAGTGTAAGTGGTGGTTTTGAAGATTTTGAACTGGGCTGTAGCTTTAATAGACATGTTCGTCTAAATCTTGTTTTTTTTAATATACCGGGCCAATTTTTTTTGTAAGTAAAATTTCTGGGGTTTACACGGGCTACCCCACTCCCTTCCTACATACGCCTATGATGATAGGTGACATGTGTTAAAACGTACTTTTAACACACATTGTATGAAGAAGACTTTTAAAAAATATGCCTGGCTCCCATTTGAGGCAAGATTTATGTAATATACATAGAGAAACTTTTGAAGAACCTTGAGACCTTGCAAAAATATATTATAGAAAAGAATAAAATGTACTTTGAGTTCTCCCAGAGAGTGGGGAACGGAGTGTCTTAACACCGACGTTCCCTCTGCCTACCCTGCTGTCTGCGGCATACAGCGTGAAGCTGAAAAAAATAGAATTTACTTTATTGCACACATAAAACATTAATAAAAAAAATAAAAACACGTATGCAAAGGCGGTCTTATTGTTTTAAGCAATCTCTACCAGACGACCTTTTAAACATTACGGATAAGTTGTAATGAGGATAAGATAAGCCGCGGTGCAAATTTAATTTAACAAAACTTAATATATAATAAAATAAATCAATAATGTAGAACAAACTTACATAGTATATGTTTATTATATGTAATTATACTATACACATCCATACATATATTCAAAAACAACATATACACATATATATATATATACATATACATACTTAAACGTATTATTATAGTAAAATAAATTAACACAAAGATAAAGAAAAAAATATAAATAAAATCAATGCTCAATAATTTTTTATATTTTCCAATTTCCATCATCCACAGAGATTCATAAGCGTAAACAGCAAAACAGCGTCCGAGTACCTGTCCCGCTGGGTGTGCGGCACCGGCGCTCAACAGCGTCTGTGCGCCGCGCTCGTGTCGCCGCGCCGCCTGCCGCCCGCCACGTGGCCGCGGTTGTACGCCGCGGTGCTCGCGCTGAACGTTGATCCGCATGTTGCTTTTAGTTTTTTGTCTAAGGTATGAAGAGATGGAGGAATGAGAGAACGGAGAGCCAAATGCGACGGTACAATTTACCGTAGCGTTTGGCTCTCCGTTCTCTCTAGACAGAGGGTAGTCACCCTGCTAGGGATACAACGTGGAGCTACGTTAAGTATGTGGAATCGTTAGTTGCGTGTTTTTTTTGTATTTATTATTTCTTTCTGTAAAAAACTAGAAACCACGTATCTATACTATAGTATAGATATGTGCTTTGTAGTTTTTGTTAAATTAAAGTAGAAAACAATTCGGTTGATTATAAATAATGTGGGCTAGTTAAAATCATCTTGATTATAGCTCAGGTAAAAAGACAAAGTGCAACGTTGAGTTCTACGTTCGACACGCCATGTCCTGAATCAATATTTTATAACTTAAAATACATAAACGACAAAGTTAGATATTTGGTGATTTATAATTATACTGAGAAAAATAATTTAAATAGTTTAAAACTCAAATTATTCCGTTAATAACTATTTTAACATTATTAACAGCATTTCTATATAAAACGATTACTCTCTATCCAGTTTGACATGTCAAGCTGGGCATCGAACGCGGACTCATCACAGCGCAGTGAAGTGTTAGAATCACTAGTTAAAGCAGCTTTACGCATCGGACCCGACCCTTCTCCACAGTATATGGTTTTGTTAGAGGTAATGTGTTATTTATATAATATATTAATTTTGTTTGTATTGGTATCAAATAGTATTCAAATGTGAACATTATTATACAATATGGTGAGATTTAGTGCAGCGGATCAGCATATGACTGTAACCGTGATGCTCGTAGGTTCAATTTTCAATCGGGTTTTCAATTGCAATGTCTTGTTAAGTAGACGGTACTTGGATACCAAATTGGAATAATAGCTTCCCTCTATGTAACCTGCTATCTGCGAAAAAACGTGAAGTTGTTTTTTTGATAATATGTATACATATTTATTATGTATTAGTATGATAATATGAAAATCAAGTAACAGTTAATATATTTACAGATACATTGACAGATATTAGAAAATATGCAGAAACATTTCAAAATTTATCCAAACATACAAAAAATTTAATTATACCACAACTATGTACAGATACTAGACAAACAATCAGGTGCAATAGTGCGCAAAAAGGAGCTTTGCGCGCACACGTTGCGGTGCGCACACGCCAGCGTCAAGTGTCGTCTGCCGGCACCGTATTGCTCACACTTACCCGACGTTGCTCTCACTTATGCTGATTCGATGCATTTTGATCAGGTAATTTTTGGATTTATGCTTTTTGTTATTAAAGTATGGCTGTAAATTAAATTTGTTTGAAAATAAGTTTAAGAATGAAAAGTTGTTGAACATTGTAATGGGCACATTTTAAGTTGTTAAAATTGAAGAATATAGAAATGGGATGGACAGGATGGCTGAGTAAATGTCAACAATCACGCATGATCAACAAATATAAAAAAATCAGCTTCACACTGTATTCCGCACACTGCACTGTAGACAGAGGGAACCTCGTGTTAAGACACTCCATTCCCCACTTTTAGCGGAATTCTGGAGGCATTGCGTATTGAGTAGCAGAAATCATTGCCGCGTTTTGCCTCGACACCAGAGCGAAGAAATGGAAATATAATCGTAAATAAATATTTCACTTCCTCGAGTGGCAATCGAACCCACAACTGCCGAGTTACAGTCACACCCTTGTGCCGCTGCGCCACGACGGCCTCAACTTTTTAAAGAATTGAGCAATATATAGAAATGGGGCAAATTAGCAAGCCATTATATCTACATAATATCACTAAACCAACATAACATACTTAACAAAAAATCTAAATTTGTAGATCATAGTTGTATACTTGGATATAAATTAATTTTGAATTCTATTTAATCTACGTATAATAATTTATCTGTACATGTCTTTATTTTAAAATTTTTATATGGCATAGTTAAATGCTTATATTAAATGTAACTAAATCAACAAACAGATGTAGGGGCACTGTCTGACTGTTACTGGACATGGGCTCGATTCGCTTTCGATGGAATGATTTATATATTTTATAATGTCATTTCTTAGCTCTGGAACCAAGGAAAAAGTTCAACATTTAATTCCGCCATTCAACACGCAATGTCTTAATAAATCCGTCGATATCTTTGTATCTTATGCCATGTTCCCTCAGTCTAACCCTGCTATGTGGGGGACATTTAGTGTTAATTTTTATCAGCGTGAAGCTGATATAAATGAACATTAAACAAAAACATTTCAAACACACAGCTAGGTCACCTCCTCCGCGAGCTCGGCCTCATATTCTGGGAGGCACGCAACTCCAAAGACATCAACACGGCCCAATACGCGCAGTACGCGCCGCACTTTACGAGCACACTGTATAATTTGCTAAAAGGATTCGTCACTTTGGCTTTGTCAAGGTCTTATGAGCCTGAGAGAGGTGAGTATTTGATTTTTTTGTTAGGGTTAGTCTATTTAATTGATTAAAAATGATGAACGTTATATTGTGTTTAATTTAATTAGTTTTATACTAAGTTCACCTTCCTCGATCTAGGGACAAGACAAAGCGCATTAGCTTCCGTCACTCAACAGGCAATATATTTGAAATTTAGGTGGAAAGTAGAGAATGAAGTATCTTTACTTTACTCCGGATTCCTCTATTTACCTTGTAATATCCTTGCATATATTGTTTGATCCCTCCCAGTGGCGTACTACGCGACATCAGCGCTTCACGAGTCATGGGGCGCGTGGATAGCGCCGAGCTCCATCACGCCGCTCACGCCCCATAGCGAAGACGACGTCGCCGCCAAGTACTGCGACGCCGTGCTTATGGTCATGCAGGCTGTTACTGGTGAGTGTGGTGAGAGATCTCCTACGAGTGTATGTGTTCCTGGTACTTTAGAGTGACGCTCACCCCCGAATACGACTGGCTGTCAAGTACATTAAGGTTGAATCGTGGCCGCCGTGAAGTTAGCAGTAGATGTTGCGCAGATTTGATTTTTCTTACTTTTCATTTTATTTTTTTACCGAATGAACAATGAATTAAAAGTTCAGGGAAACTGTCATCTAGCCGAACATCATTTCCCGACAACGTCGCCGCCCCGTATCTAAAAATATTTTGATTTTAAAAAATGCATGTATTGTAGAGTGAAGACACTCTTTATGAATTATAACTGTGCGCAAATACTATATTGCTTCGTCCGCTGCACTTCGCCGTATACACAAGAATTTGCCAGACAAGACTAATAATTTCTTGATGACCCAGGTCACTCAGGCCACGTGCTCCGCTACGTGTGGCGGTGGGCGGTGGTCGCGGCCCTGGGGCTGGAGAAGAAGCCGCTGTGCGGGACCATGCTGTCGCACCTCGCGCGCCTGCCCTGGAACCAACGGTGGTTCCATGTGGAGTGCTTGCTGGTGGTGCCAAAGGTGACCTTGGACTTTTTTGTCTTTTTGTAATTAGGTAATTTAAGAGGTGTGTTTGATAGTGAATAACAACGCTGTGTTATTTTTTAGCAAGTAACAGCAACTTTTGTATGAAATTTACTAAACTTTATCATTAATATAGCAAGTTAATTGCTAAGTGATTGATTGTACATTTATTATATGGATAGAGGGCTGCACTATTTTTTTTTATGGGAGAGGACAAGGCAAACGAGCGTTCGGGTCACCTGATGGTAAGTGATCACCGCCGCCCACGACCCCATGCAACACCAGAGGAGCCACAGGTGCGTTGCCAGCCTTTAAGGTGGAGATGAAGGGCACCGGGGCCCGGCATTACCTAATGCGAAACGCAGTGGCAAGGGCCACTACTTCACGCCGGTTTAAAATGTCGGGGGTGGTATTAATTCCGGTCGAGTCTGCCCATGCGTGTTGTCATTTCTGGCGACGTGACTCTACTACACGTACTTTAGTCGCCTCTTACGACACCGACAGTACCTGGGTGATCCTATTCTAAGCCGCGACCACACGGCTGAAAATCTATACCGAAATGTTTAAAACCAACAAGATATATTAAGCTATTTAATTTTATCCTTACAAATATGTTTTTGTTATTTTCTGTAATGTTTTATTATTTTCTGTTACTTATATCATATATTTTGTGTGCTATGAATACTACATTCTATTCTATTTATCTTTAACAGATAACACAAACAGGCACATCACTACTACAATCGTGGTGTAGTAACGTAATGCGTTACATTACAGCGGAGGATTGGCTCAATGGTGCCTTTGATGAACAAGTGCCCGCCCACCTCGTGTCCATATTGAAAATATTGACGGACAAACAGATGGTGTTGCCAGATGAGGTAAACTTTTACTTATAATTCGGGGAATAATAAAACTAAAACAATAAGTATAAGAGGTTTCTGGTAGGGGATTAAATCAATGCCAAGTGTCTGGAAATATATTAGACATGTAATTTCTTACATTATTTCCAAGAAAATATAAAAAAAATTGAGCTGTATAATATAATGAAAGTCTGGTTCTATTTTATACACCTTATTTGCCTAATAAAGTGTATAAAATAGTAACAGACTTTCAGGTGGTTCACGATGGAAGGCTTGCTCGCAGCAACTCCTGCCACCCCGTACGAGGGCTGCAAAGTTCCATCCGCCACGTGCACACCGAGAAAGCGCACTGATTTGGCATCCCCCTAAGGCGACGCGCACCAGTGCGTCCCCGCTGGTGTGTCAAGTGGCGACGAATGCGGCGTTGGGGACTGCCACCCAACATGGCATGTCCGGAACGGCGGGGGTTGGAGCACGGAGCTTTTTATTTTTTTTAATACTTACAGGCATTGGAAGAAGCGTGTAAACTACCTTGGCATCGGCTACCTAATATTGCAGTTGAAGAAGCTTTCGAGACTTACTTCATAGATTTTTACAGTACTACTCTGCCATATCACGAACAACCGCATTTTAGGTACTGTAAAAAATTAATCTTTATTCTTTCTATTATACAGAGTGTTAATTGCGTAAAATAGAACGAGAGTTTCGTTCTGGTAATAGTAGATCTTGATGATCAATCACATGTATGTAAAATATATATACACAGCAATGTCGTTCCAGAGTAATGCTATCAGTGTGCATGCTGGTGGTGGCCGAGCAGCGTTCAACACCGCGCGGGCCGCTCGCGGCGGAGAGGCGCGCGCGCTGCGTGTCGCAGTGGGTGCGCGCGGCGCTCGTACCGGCGCTCAAGGCGCACGTGGCCGCCTACACCTCTTACCTGCTGCACGTGTTCGCTCATTTGGGTGTGTGTGTGTATATTATTTATATATCATAGGTTGCACTTTTTTTTGTAAATTTTTGGCCCTATAATGTGTATCGGAAGAAGTAATATTATAAAATCAATAATTATACTTGTAATATGTTTATTACAGCTCCACATCTGGAAACCTCTCATGGTGAATTAGAAGCACTAATAGGACGGGCTCTCGCCATCATGAGTATGGAACCGGCAGCCGGAATAGCTTTACCTGTAAATATATATTTTTAAGCTAATATACTTTATTTTAGCTTCACGCTTTATCCCTAGCGGGGTAGTCAGAGAGAACGGACCACCAAACGCTTCGGTCTCTACATAACTGGTACTGTCGGTGTCGTAAAAGGCGACTAAAGTACGTGTGGTAGAGTCACGTCGCCAGTAATGGCAACACGCATGGGCAGACTTGACCGGATTAATACCACCCCCGACATTTAAAGTTAAGCTGGTGTTAAGACACTCTATTCCCCACTTTCCGCCGAATTCTGGAAGCATTACGTGATGAATTTTGCGGCGCATTGCCTTGACACCAGAACGAAAAAATTAAAATATGAATATAAATAAATATTTCACGTCCTCGGGATGGGTGGGGATCACCCCACAACCAGTCGCTTTTACAGTCACACGTGGTGCACCTGCACCACGACTGGTCTCGATATTAAAACCTTATAATAATTTTATTAAATTCAAACTAGGTATGGGAACAGTGGATGCAAACATGTTCTCCTAAAACTCGTCGTGCGTGCGCGTCCGCCGTCGCTTGTGTCACCACTATAGAATATTTTGCAGCCCTTGCTGATGCTGTTGCTAAAGGCGTTATGAATGAGAAAGGTATATTTTAGTAGTTATACTTAAACACAATTTTTTTTAAAGGAATAGATGAAAAACACATAAAGCATAGCTTTTCCTAATCTTGTTTTTTCCGGCAAAGTATTAGTTAGATTAAGTTGTGCATATACATCATATATATAGTGCCCAAAAATCCACCAGAGCTCATGATTACTAACGCCCTTGCACACACTCGTAATAGTGCACACATAGTGTTCAATTGCACACCAGTGATGGCGCACACATACTTCACCTCCAGAATTCCAGATCCACATCAGTCTTCTTCCGTCTGCCTCAAAGTTTCGGTTAAATCAGCGTCACATTACGAACGAAGTAGTATTGTTATGACTACTTCGTTCCTCATTTTCTGCCGAACTCTGGAATAACGAAACTTAACGCCGCGCTTTGCCTCGACACAAGAGCAAAGAAATGACAATATTAATTTAAATGAATATTTCATTTCGATGAGTAAGGATTGAACCCATAAGCAGTCGCGTTTGCAGTCACATATTGTTTCTGTGCCACGACTCATATTATAGCGAAAACATGGCTAAATATTATAGTGAGAAATATAGTTACATAATTACATATACATTTATATTTCAATATTGTCTTAGCGAGATATACATTACTTCCAAATATGAGGTAATGTATATTTATTTTATATAATTAAATAATATATAATAATATGTTCAAACATTAATTAAAATTTAAGTTTACTTTAAACATATGACAACACACATTCACAAATAGAAGGTGCAAACTGGCATGACATTTCAACCCGGTGGCAACAATGCACGTGGGCGGATAGCGGCGCTCTTATACTGCGCAAGCGCCTGCACGCTGCCTACGCGCTACTGAATGCGCGCACGCACGCGGCCGCAACACTGCGCACGATATTTAGGTCTTTGGTTAATACGGATGTTGATTTGTGAGTATTAGTTTACATTGTAATCAGTTTGTCAAGAAGGGGCCAGTGAAGCCAATCAAGTAAAGTAAAGCTGATTTGATTGTTTTAAAACTTGGTAAAAGCCATTTGTCAATTGTCATTTGTCAAAAGTCGTAAAACAAACAATTTTTTAAATGTATAAATATTTTATTATAATTGTTAAGTTATAATCAACAATTATCACGTTTTCACACGCATTTAAAATTGTTAACTTTGGATAATCGAGTAGAACAATTTATTATTATAACTTATGTTATTACTGATTAATATAAATGCATTTTGTTTACATTCCAGTAACGAAAATCAAATCATTATATCTCTATGGATATGCGCGGCGTGTCGCATAGTGGTGCAGTGTACGACTGGCTTCAGCAGTACGGGAGGTACAGTAGTTAATCATGAAAAAAATATATTGATATAAATTTTAAAGAAATAAAAGTAATCTATTGAAACATCTTGTATGGAATAAATTTTATAAGCTTCACTTAATCATACACATTTGATACGTTATTATAATTAATAATCAATGAGATTTTATATTAAAATTATTTTGTCGTAAAGTATGTTGATGAGATGATGGGTTGAATAGAATTAATTTAAAAGCAAAAAAAAACGAATTCGAAATTTAAAACTTCTTATATTTTATAGGGGGTGTCGAAGAAGAGGTGAGTGAGGAGGCAGAGAGACGAGAGTGTGCGGAGGCGGCACGCGCCTTGTTACTGCGTTGGGCTGAACAACGACGGTCATTGCTTCAGTTGGTGTCGATGCAGGCTGCACATTGTCCTACTGCGCAGTTCGTATATGTTTTTTTTATAGTACTTAGTTGATTATTATAAGGATACATTTTGTTTAAATTAAAAATTAGGATGTAAACATTGAAATTCTAGTGTCAAATTACTTAGTATATATTTTGAAGATATCAATTGTGTAGAGTGCACCACTTCCTGTAACAACTACACCTTGAAAAAAATAAATGATTTAACAAAGTTCTTAACTACCACAACATATCCACAGACACCGTCTCCTCTGCCGTCTCGCGCTATGCATTATATCGCCATCAGACAGCACAGCGCGTTCATACGAAGCATCGTGTGCCAGCGCCGGCCTGTCCGCGGACGCGGCGGCGTGGGGTCACGCGCGCTGCCCGCGGTCCCTTCCGCGACTGGCGGCGAGGCTCCACCCCGCCCACGACCGGTACTTCGCGCTCGAGCTAGCGGTCATGCCGGAAGCTATGTAGTGCTCAACGTCGCAGCCCCATTGGGCATATCTTAAATTCTCGCTTAGGAAGTCTTAATGCTGATGTGACTTTGTGGAATTCGAGATCCACATGTTAATTTACTTTTGATAGCTAATTGTTATCTTTAAGAAAATATAATGTGGATATCTGCGGAGGCATTAAAGTGAAGTATCCTCATGTTTGTTTACTTTTAAAGATATGTTTTACAGTTTTAGACATATTTCAGACAAATGTACAATTTGTGTGTGTGTGAACTAACATAATTATAATAAAAAAATGTTTCAAAAATATAGATGTCGATGTTGTTATATTCCAAATGGCTTTAAAAATGTTTTTCTTCTTTGAAAGAATAATTGCAATGAGAGCTTTAAACATGGACTGATATGGATTCCTTGAAATGAGGTAAGGAATATTATTAGATCTATATAAAAAAGTCCGACTTAACGTTTCTCTATATGCTGTGTTCGATTGTATACCTGTATTATAATTATTTTTTACGTTTCTATTATAATTGTGATATAGATAAAAAATATTCTAATATATTTTGGTAAATATATATTGTATATAAATAATTTTGTTATGATATCTTTTTTATATAAATTATTGTTATCAGCAAAGGCTCTCTATAGTCTCTATTTAGTCACTGTTTGCCTAAATTTAAAAAATGTGTAAATATTATTTTTTATTATTTCATTTAGAAATATATTTTAATGTTTTCGTAACTTTAAGCGCATTACATAGTAGTCTATCTAATTTTAGAAAACTGATCGTATCATTCAGTAATGTAACGATAAAATTTGAATTGTATTTCAATTAGACTATTTTAAAAGTATATTAATTATTATAAAAATAAAAAAGAACCCATGTAGTTTCTAAATCTCTATCTTTCTTAATTTTTAATTTTTAATAGTTAAATCAAAAAACTTATGTCATTCTGTATTAAAGTCATAGCAAACAAGAATTGTGTAATTTTAATTTTTTCGGCCTAAATCTCTCTTTTTTAATAAACGGTTCTCTTTGTTAATGAATGTCCGTTGAAACGATATTTCTTAATATTTGTAATATTTGGTATGGAAAGGGCTTTAGCAAAGTTCATTACTTCTACAGATAAGACTTAAAACCTCTTACTTCGAATATAACAAAGTATCTGTGATTATTTGCTAACGTTGTATATCATGTAAATAGAAATGAGTGTTTGTTCTTTTTCCTTCTTCACTTTTTCTGATGTTGCATGAACATCAGAAAAAGTAAAGTGTCTTTTGTAAAGAAAATTTTCCACTTTCCAGCCCTTTAAAGCCATTGTGTTGGATAATCATATTTCTTTGTTATTATGAAATTATTAATTTATTTAAAAAAAAAACAAGCAGTTTGAGCTATTGTTTTAATTTTCATATTTGTGTAACTGTCAAATTAAAAATCATTTTCTATTTTAAAATAGTTTAAAATTGTTAAAATACTTAAATTTCTCTGAATATCTTCATAAATTACTAATTATTACAGTCAAGGCACAAAACATGTTATAATAATTGAGTGTAATTCAGTAGATGATGGATGCGTATTACGAATGTCAATAATTATATAGATTATAATTGACTCAAGCTTTACCTTTCGACTAGGTCGCGTTACTTTGCTCAAATTATATTATATAATACATATATATAATTATATTATTAATAAATAAAAATGTTTGGTTCCATTCATATTAAATATTATTAATATTATAACTAAAAGAAATTAAAAAATGATAAATATATTTTTTGGTCTCAAAAGAAATCTTTAAAATAATGTAAAGTTAACTGTGAACAATGTTATCTATTCATTTCAATAAATGTTGAAAAATATAATTTTCTTTTATTCCGGATCTTCTAAAATTATCATTTGATCAGGGGTTAAACTTATAACTGTGTCTAGTTTCAGGAAAAATGCCCACTTAGCTAAGGGTACTCTTGTAGTATAATACGAGTACAATAAGTAAACAACTTCACATTAATTCACTATGATAATGTACGTGAAGTTACTTGTTTATAAAGATTAGATAAATATATTATTGAACTCTATTGAAATTACCAATTGATGTGTGTGTATATATATGTGTATGTTAAAGAGAATATATTCTCTTCAAATATAACCTCCTTTTATTTACATCTATCAGACAGTTAAAAAATGAATTGACATTGCAAACAAAAACTAACATAATAAAATACTAATTAATTAAATAATAATATAAATCAAAGGAGAGTGGATAAAGAGAAACATAAAAGAGAGAAACGAATAAGTAACATTAATTGTCGTTTCCCTTAATTACAGGTGAATTGAACTTTTTGTACATAACATTGAAATATAAACTATACTTTTTATTAATATTATTATTATGATATAAACTCTTAAAACAATTTTTAAAGGCATTCCTTTTAAATGTAACATTGCTTTAATTCTCAACTCAATGTTGATACAATAAATAATACATAGAAAATATCACAACCTACTGTTATAGAATATCAGTTATTTTAAGCATGATACTAATAATATACTCGAAAACTCATCGAGGAGCCAATTGTTTTGTCCGAAAATGTATAACTAAACCTAGTACTCCAGATAACGTGGCAATACCAGCAGCATGTGAGTTATGTAAGGAACTACCCCACATCCATCCTTTAGGTAACCAGTTGACCACGTGTATTACATCGAGAAACATTTTTGTGGTAGTCAAAGTAGCTAGTGTGAACCTCGCTGGGGCGCATTTTGTACGATTCGGGTCTTTCAATTTTGCTGCAGCTGCGTGCAACGCTCTTATTGATCTGTAAAATATGATAAAATCAAGAGGTAAACCGTTAATACTCAATATTTCAAATGTTTGAGAAACGGAATATGTAATTCGTGCGAGGTAAAGGAATCCATGGGTATAGGAAGAGAGGGAGCCTGGTGGTCCGCGACCAGCCCGGAACAACCTGGTGCCACCCCAGGATTTTTCTGACATAAAACTTTTCCCGAAAAATAAAAACAGCATCTAATCATTAAGTGCTTGACTACAGTGCTGTACTTGGCTCCTACAGCCTATAGCACAGCACTGTAAATAATTTGTCATAAAAGTACTTCAACGTCAGAGCACATGGTGTGATAAGCTATCTTTCTGATAATAGCGGAAAAACAGTTTAATATAATATATAATGTATATTGAATTCTGGACTCTCAATACCCTATGTCTCGAAAATTCGGCGGAAAAGTGGAGAAGGGTGTACCTTAACAGTACCTTATGATCCCTCTGCCTGTCTTATAATATGAGGAATAGAACGTGAAGCTAAAAAATAAATACAAAAATCAATACATTCGCATTAATCATACAAAGTAATATATATAAATGATGTTTTCCATAAATTAGTTTACCTGACAAATCCAACAAATGAATACAAGGACCAGAACAGCTTGTGCGCAGTTCTACATTTGTATGCGTTTTCTTCTCGCAGTTTCAAAACACCAGTGTCTATTAAGAATACTATCTTCTCAGCTTGTAAATAGGCCAATGTAAATATACTGTTTGTTACACCCAGTTTGCCCCATAAAGGACCATCCTATAACAAGAACATTATATAATACATTTTATAGCCCGGACTATTGTTTCTTCAAAGGCGAACAGAAATTGTGTTTTTAAATCCGACTAACAAATTAGTTCAATTTCAAAATTTTTTTTATTCAAATAGAATATTGTAAGCACATTGAATCGTCGAATAAACATAAAAATCTATTCAGCTGTTCCGGAGATTGGCCCGAACAAACACATAGACAGACAAAAAAATATGTTGTTTGTTTGTCTTATTACTCTATTAATATGAAACGTGAAAAATCCCAGTTACATTGCAACTTGAAAAATTCTAGTTACTTTGAATCTTGAAAAACCCCAACTGTGTTTTTGAAATCAAAAACAGACACTTCTATTCAATTTTATTGATAAGCATAGATTATCTTTAAAAAACTAACTAGCTGATATAAAGATCATTAAACATTTTGTAAGAAAATAAAATAGGCCGTCATTGCTCAGCAGCACATTGTCTGGCTATTGACACGATGTTTGTGGCGTCAATTCCATCCAGGGAACGAAATACTTTCATTACCTCGTTTTGGTCAAAAGAAATGTTTCTAATACTAAATCTGATAAACCTGACGATTGTGATTTCGATCTCAACTCGTTGAACTATTATCCAATATATAAATTATTATCAAATGGCAGCACGATCTCGATTAATATAGGGATTTGTAGGGATAAAAAATGACTTACTTCTTTACCCAATCCATAGTTTAAAAATGCTTTCAACACAGCGGCGTCGTCGAACAGTCGTAAAGCAGCTCTTGCACTGGCCAACTTCGCACTTGCGGCAAGTAAGTGATCTCGTTTGGATGTCGCTCCCCAAAATTTCAGCGTATAACACGTTAAAGACACTATCTATGAAATTAAAGAGAAAAATGTAAAAACTTTCTGCTTTTAGCTCATTAACTTTTACGTTTACTGCCGATACAATGTATTAAAGTTTTATTTATAATATTAGGGCCAAGACGCCTCACACTATTATCTATGTGAATTCATTAAGTACCTGTGAAGTACAAACTCCATGGACGTAAAAACCTACACAGCTGAAAGTCTCTACTACAGTTTCTTCGAACGATAGATGACCTATACCGTAAAATTCTTTGAAAATTTTATTATCTAAGTAATTTAGTTTGAAATTATAGTATTTAGTTACCTTATTACACTTCGCGTTTATTTACAGTTCATTCATGAAGAAGAAGCATTCAATAAGTATTATTTATTACGTAATTCTTCCTATGAACTCGATTAACATGTTTTTAGGGACCATTGGATGTTTTTATTTTCAAGCATGTTCCCACGTATGAACATTACAAGAAATCTTCCAATATCATTAACTAACATAGATAAACAAAATATGTATTTCTATCTAAGCACACAGATTCCATTAATCACAACTAGTACCAACTCGCCCAGCATGTCGACGGTGTATCGAATGTGAAAATTAGTAATGTATATTTTATTGATGTTTTGAAGTAGTTACATTGGTAGTTTATAATTAAATACATACACGTTTAAAAAAACGCACAAGCAACTATTTTTTGCAATGTTGAAAAAAAAGTCATTAAAATTACAATTTAGTAATTTAAAAAAGCGATTTAAATTTAAAAACACGCGTTTTTTTTCGCTTTCGATATTTTACTTAGGGACCATCGATGGATAGGTAGTAGATTCGATTCGATACCTTGTCACGACTACCGTGAACCTGGAGCATGTCACAGAACTCGTCCACTAATTCCATACTGGTTCCGTTAATCAACTCTACTACAACTACACTAGCAATAAAACTAAACAAAAAATTGGTATATGAGTACAAGTAAAAAATCTTTATCTCATATATTTAGATTAGATAATTCCGATAGGCCGTGTCAGGTATCCTGACATCGGGTTTAACGAGTTTTGAGCATTATGTCGTCGGTGATCGATCGTTGAAACTGAAGAACAGAAGTTATTATTATTGTGGTGTAGCGGAAAAATATATTATTTGAAAGCAATAAAAACTTATTTTTTAAAAATTAAATCAGCATCACGCTGTATCCCGCACACAACAGGGTAGGCAGAGGGAAAAATACTGTTAAGACACCCCGGTTTCCACATTCCCCCGAATTCTGGAGGCATTGTGTGTTGAGAAGCGGAACTCAACGCCGCGCTTTTGCCTCGATGCCAGATTGAAGAAACGGCAATGTAAATTTAAGTAAATATTTCGTTTCCTCGATTGGGGATCGAATGGCTTTCTTCTTTACTTTTAAATAAATCCACGAGCCTTGTTCTGCTTACATTACCATATTGAAAGTTCTGGATCATTCGTCATACACACAGTCCCTTAAGGGTGTTCATATGAAATAAATAATATTATGATTATTTTATTATGTACCTTTTTCTATTCTGAATAAGAATTTCAAGTAAAAGCATACCTACACGTAGACAAATTGAATTACATAAGGTAAGTTATGTTATATAAGAGAATGTGATATGGACAATTTACAATGGCATGTCAGTCTAACATCAGATTCCACTTGCTATTATAGAGTAGATAATATGTACAGATAAAGTAAATTATCTCTAGATTTTGGGTTAGGTTAGACGAGGAACAATCCATTTCTCCATGTGGAAACTGAAACCACATCCGTCCGCTATCACAGTCAGATGCTGTGCTGCTGCGAATCGAGCCCTAATATATCTGTATACAAAAGTTTACAACTACAGTATTTATCTTAAAGAATTTTTTGCGTATATTGGACAGTAAAAAGTAGCTTTACTGTATTAATCATTTTCTTAAATTATGTCCTAAGACACAAAAAAAAAGTAAATATGTGTGGAAGTAATATATATGAACGATAAAACGATACAATGTATGTATGTAAATAATATATTATATAAATTTATTACATAAACATTATTGTATACTGTCGTCTGTGTATCTATTTACGTGTTTCACGTAATATTCTCAAACGGACAGGCAAAGAGTTGTATTATATAAAATTATAGTTATAAGTATAGTTATATTATATAGAACAACCATATTGCATACTTATTCGTGATTCCTGTAGCACCTTTCATAATGTACAGAGTAGATTTGTGTCTTTCGTATTTCAATTAAAACGGAATTAGTTATGGTCTTAGTTTTTATTACATATATTTAACATTTTAACATGATGATGATGATCTTAAAATGATGATGAAAACATTTTTGAATTTTATTTTATATTTATTTTTTATTTAGCTTCACGCTATATCCCGCACCGGCACACATCAACGCAGTCAAAAGTCTGATAGTTTCTGCTGCATTTTCTATGAACTCTGCAGCGTGATCAAAACTTATAACCTATTTCTTGCGGATGAAATTGGACAAGAAGTAAAATTTTTCAGTAAAAATAAAGGAAAAAAACTATTACAAGCTTATTATTGCAGTTCATTTTATACAAAATTGAAGTATTCTCCCGCAATCTTAGGTTTGTCAAGTAGTATAAGTTGTTGACTTGCAAATTATATTATATTATTGAAATTAGTGTCGAACCCTTAGTGTGCGAGTTCAATTTCTACGTGTCCGGTTTTGTTAGAAGATAATTCCATTTTTATGAATATGTTTAATTATGAATCAAACTGGCTGCTATCGCCTTAAAAAAGGAAATTTATTAAAGAAATTTATATTATTAGGAATAAGTATTAGGAATTACATCATGTTAATTAAGTGACACGTTGAGTTCCGCTACTCAACTCGCACTCCCTCAGGAATTCGACGGAAAGTGGAGAGTGGAAGCGTCTTAATGGGAACGGAGTGTCTTAACGCCAGGTCACTTTTGCCTATCCCGCCAAGTGCAAGATACATACAGCGTTAACATATAAAAAAAACGTTAATTACTCTGTGCAAAGACATAGAAAGCAATTGATAAAATCCACGACAAATTTATATATTAAATAGTTACATTATCAATGTAATAAGTCATTATATGCTACAGATCCATTCACATTACGACGCTTCAACTGTAAACATTATTTTGTAAAACAACATGTAACAGAATAAGTTCTAACGTATTTAATACAAAATATATTTGAATTAAATTAAATTTTAAATCAATATAAATTATTGAATTTGTATCAGTATTATTTATTATATTTTATAAAATGGAGAAGTGTACGAAGAGTAAGGACGTCACAACAAAATGCAGATTTGAAGATGCATTAGATTTAACTGGTAAGCCTACGAATATTATATGTACATGATGTCATAGCAATTTTGCAATTTTCTTCTCATTAAATATATATTTCATTATGGATAAAAAAATTAAACAGTAAAAAAATTGTGTATATAGAAAAAAATATGTCAGTCCACAAAAGTGACTAAATTCGTTATGTTATGAATCAATGAGACTCTCCCGTAATGTTATAAATAAATTTAATTAAAATATAATGTAATAAATAAGCAAATTTGTTTCCAGGTTTTGGTAGATACAATGTTAGTTTGTTAGCGGTGTGCTGCTTGCTCATCTTAGCAATGTATATAGATATATTTGGGTTCTCGGTCATCCTTCCGAGCGTGGCGTGTGACATGCAGCTCAGTACCTCACAGCAGGGCTTACTCTCTGCGGTGCCTTTGATAGGTAAGTTTTATTACAGTTCCACAGCCAACATTAAAGCAAATTAATTATTATTTTAGCTTCACACACTGTATAAGGAGTACAGGGTGTTCTGTTATTAACCAAGCATGTTGTTTTGTATTTTACTTTGAACGTCCAATAGATCTGCTGCGAGGTATGAGGCAGTGAATATCCTAGTGATACGGCACTACGTACTGCGCTAAGCAACCAATTTTTCCAATGAAGTTCACTTATAAAAAATGTACCAATTTTTTTACATTTAACATTATAAATTTTTTTTCTTGTTTACGCTATAATTGCACTCACGAGTACTGTGATACTTCATTCCGATAAAACTATTAGAGATAGTTACTTCAATTAAATAACTACTTCAATTTTAACACATCGTGAACACATCTTCCTCACCTTATGCTCAATTTTTAAAGCATTGCTAATTGAACGAACTAAAGCGAAAGTAATTAATTCCCTCGAGTGAGATACGAACCCACAACTATCGTTTTCCACTGTTAGAGGCCGTGCTGCTACACCGCGACAACCTCAATTATTTTATTTTATTTAAAATATATTATTTGAAAATTTTTAATCATAATATATCCTAGAATCAATTATATTAAAAAAGAACACACTTAACATAATAATAATTAAATTTTACATATTTAACTAACAAACATTGTTTATATATACATAAATAGATCAAAAAGAGGGTAGTTGGTATATATCTAAGCAACCCTGTAATCCATTTGCCTTGAAATATTAACGCGATGTAGGTCACGTCACGTACACGGTACACCCCCCGGTTTATTTTTTCAATGATTCGAACAAACCACCAGAATAACCCCTTTGAACATTTGCCGTGTCGGTGAACAGGAAATTAAAATATATATTTAACTAAAATTGCTTAAAGAACACACGCTTGAATAATTACAGTAATTACGTGTTAATATTAACTAGTTCTAACAAAAGGGGTATTGTATTCCTATACAAAGCTATTTTCTATTGATTTCAACGCTTGTTTTCAATTATTCGCTTGTATATTATTATATTTAAAATAAATAGTTGAGGCAAACGTGGCGCAGTGGCACAAGAACGTGACTGTAATGTGACGGCTGTGGGTTCAATTCCCACTCGAGGAAGTGAAATATTTATTTACGCTTATATTTCTATTTCTTCGCTCTGGTGTCGAGGTTATTGTGTGTTGAGCGGTGGAACTCAACGCCACGCCTTGATACCAAATCAAAGAAATGGAAATATAATTCTAAATATTTCAATTTCTCGAGTGGGGGTCGATCTTACCACCAGTCGCGTATACAGTCACACTTTGTGACGACTCGGTTTATGACACAATTATATGGATATTGACCCATGAGCCCCTAAAGGTTTAAAATAGTCAATCACAATTTCCCCAGGTATCATGGTGTCGTCGTACGCGTGGGGCCTCTGCGCGGACACGCTCGGCCGTCGCACCACTTTGCTCTTCGCGATGCCTATAGGAATGCTCTTGAATTTGGCCGCCAGCATCGCCCCCACCTATGAATCCTTGGCAGCGATTAAATTTTTTTCAGCTTCTTTGTGAGTATATACTGAGCTGGTTACAGTTTGTAAGCAGAAGATATGCAGAGGGAATATAGTGTTAAGACACTCTTTCCCCCATGGCGGCATATATTTATATATATATTTATTTCTACCAAAAGATATTTGTCCACCTAATTAACATTAAGATATATGATAAGAATGTTTAATTCATAGTACGTCTGCAGCAAATGCAGCAGCTTACGTCCTATTGGGGGAGAGCATGCCAGTGAGGTATCGGGGTAAATTTATGTTTCTCATGGCGAGCGCCACTATGTACGTGCAGTTTATTATTTGTGGTAAGTTGAACTTTATGAAATAAGATAATATAGATACATACTCTGAGATTTGTAGAGAATACCACATATTATACAAAATACATATACAGGTGTAAATATGTAAAACTTGTATTATATAATTTCTTTGCAATTGTCAACAGCCATAGCACTGCCAATCGCAGGCTTATCATTTTCAATAGACATATCTTGGCTATCCATGACCTACCGACCTTGGAGACTTCTACTTCAAATCATAAGCCTCCCTGGCGTCATCGGAGTTTTTGGAACGTTCTATATGCTAGAGAGCCCAAAGTTCCTATTGAGCAAAGGGAAAGAAGAAGCTGCGCTTGATGTATTGACAATTATATATAAATGTAATATGGGCTCAAATCAAAACTTTTCGGTATGGTTTTTTTTTATTCAGCTTGCCAATCTTACACCTATTATATTCAAATGCTTAAAGCACAAAAATATATAAATCCTGTAGAATTTTATTAGAATACGTATTTCAGGTGAAATCTATATTAATGGATGACATCATGGTGTCAGATACAAAGCGTGTGTCTTTCATGCGTAAAATTTGGAATCAAACTGCGCCACTATTCAAACCGCCGCTTCTTAAGAATTCTCTTATTCTTTATTACATACTACTCTGTGCGTATATGACGTAAGTAAAGACAAAATATTATATTATATAGCATAAAAACATTTATATTTAACTTAGGCTAAATGTATATACGTATGTATCTACTTAGTTCTTATCAATTGTAGGCGCTAACCCAACTTGGCTGACTGCCTTATTTCATATTTGTGAAGTACCTATCAAGTTCATGTGTTCTATGTTTGCATCATTTGAAAACCTGTAGATACACATGCTTACATTTCATTATTACTTATATAAAGAAAGATATATCGAGGCCAGACGCGGCGCAGGAGCTCCCACTTGAGAAATGAAATATTTAAAATTTTCGTTTCTTTGCTCTCATGTCGAGGCCACGGAACTAACCACGGCACAGGAAACTAACTGCCACGTTGAGATCCCCCACTCAATACGCAATGCCTCCGAAATTCAGCGTGTAATGGGTAGCGAACCTCTCTCTGCCTCTTTTCTACATGTGGAATACACCGTGACAGCTGATATATTATATGTAATATGATGAAAAAAATTAGGTCTACCGGTTATACGATGTGGGTGCCGACAATGACGAACGCCTATTTTGACGGGGATGATCGCTCGGGGAAAACCTTTTGTGAAGTGGCCAGTACCGCAGCCACGTCTCCTAACATCGTAAGTTTATATATCTTAGTCCTGTTTGTTCTTTACTACATATGTACATTAGTATTTACAATATTTACAATACTTTTTTTCCAGACTATGAGTGACTGTAACGGTGTTATCAAACCTATGACCCTCTACGCCGTGATGTGCTACTCAGGCTTGTCTGGCACCCTGAACGTTCTTCTAACTTTTATAGTAACTCCTCTCGGCAAGAGAAGAACAACACTGCTTGTCTTTTTAATTGCCATAATTTGTGGAATCATTCTTTTATTTATAACAATACCGATCTTAAGCATAGCGCTATTTTATTTCTTCTTGTACGTGGCGCTAGTTTTAGGCGTTATTAATACTTATTTGGTAGACCTAAACCCGACTCATTTAAGGTAAGTTATATTTTTATACAGAAGTAAATTCATCAGCTTCACGCTGTATCCTGCACACAGTAGGGTATGGAGAGGAAACCTAGTGTTAAGATACTCCGTTCCCCACTTTCTGCCGAATTCTGGACGCATTGCGTGTTGAGTGGCAGAACTCAACGCTGCGCTTTGCCTCGACACCAGAATGTAGAAATGGAAATATACACTTAAATAAATATTTCAAGAAGTAAATTCCTCAATAAAAATATCTAATCAATTTATAGAATACTTTTGTTGGTGTAATTTATCGGTTTCACTCTTTTGTTTTCAGAGGTATGGCGACGTGCTTGTCTGTGGTCGTAGCACGCGGATTTGGATTTTTTAGTGTTCAGTTAATAGCTAGTCTACTTGGTAACTACTGCACGACTATGGTGACTGGCTATATTGTTCTGGTTTTTAGTAAGTATTATTTACATTTTTTGTACTGAGCACGACAGAGAGAACCTGGTGCAAAAACTACGTTTCACCCAATTTCAACCAAACCCAATTTTACCAAATCTTCTTGATAATTCGTGTCAAATAGTGAGATTCAAAGCTAAGCTTTTGTGACAGAGCGAGGAAATTAAAATTATTATTTCCCTATAGTGATAATCGTACCCACAACCTTCGTGCTTAAATCAGACGTTGTATCACTGCTTCACGACGTTCCCAAAATGTTTTTACACGCTGTATACTAAACATGAGTAGGCACCGAGTAGCCAGAGGGAACTTGTGAACAAAATATACATTCTGTTTCTCAACAAGACGCTTCCGTTCTCCATATTCCACTACGGCCTCAAATGTTTATTAATCATATTTTTTTTCTTTCCAGCGGGACTAATAGTTGCCTTTCTCTTACCTTCAGAAGAACATGAAAGGGAAAATATAAAAGACAACAGTATAGCAACCAAAGAGGGATATACAATAGAAAGAACTACCTAATTTATAATATAATCATTAATAATACTGTACATATTTACTTGTAAATTATTATAATAATAATTTAAGAAATATTATAATTTATTAAACTATTGTATAAGCATATTGGTTTTATTGACATCTGCCTCTATGACGAAATTAAATATGCCAAAAAACTTTATCATAAGATCTTTAAATCCGATTACATGTCTTTTAACTTGAGTTGATACGTTAATTCATGTTAAAAAGCCTGAAGAATAAGCACATCATTAGTTTAATTTAGAACTATTTCCGGAACATGATATAGTATTAAATTTTATTGTATTTGTTTAACAATTGATTTTAAATACATAATATCCTAATTAATACTACTAACCAAATTTTTTGAACATTCCATACCGTACTGTAATCATTTCTGTAGTAATAATATAAAAAAAAAACATTAAATATTTTGTAGAAGGCAACTTTTCAACCTTATGTCATTCTTGCGTAACTGTCAAACTGTCATTCACTTTTGTGATACCGCAAGCGAAATGTCTGATACCGCCGGCGATAATTCAAAACCTCGAGTGGTTGTTTTAGGAGGTATATTGGATTATTACTCATAACATACGTACAAGAATACTTATGTAAATAGTATTTCCCACTTATGGTATTGTGTTAAGATATTGTTTTTGAATTCTGTAACGGTTACTGAAAGTCTTAGTCATCAGTGACCTAAGTGTTTTTTACTATCTGAACGCGCGATTTGCTTCAGGGTGCGGCTTCATTGGCCGAAACCTGGTGGATTACTTAATAAGCAATGACCTGGTGAGCGGTCTACGTGTTGTGGACAAGACACCTCCACAACTTGCTTTCCTCAATCCAGCGCATTCGAAGGTTTTTGAAGACCCTCGCGTCGAGTATAAAAGTGCAAATCTTATAAATCCAAGTGAGTACTATATTTAAAAAATTATACAAGTTATATATTCGAAGCAAACTTGTCTTTCATTGTTGATTGTGTTCAATACTATTTTTTCTTAATGTTCTAGGAATATCGAAAAATAACATTGTTTTGTAATATATAAAAACAACCAAAAAATTTTTGATAGGATTTTACAATAATGACTATAAGACTGTAATATGATTATATTACAGTCATCAAATATACATAAAGACCTTGATTGTAAACTTGAAGCAGAGTGAAAGGAGTATAATGTACCTTATAATGTTTAGCATTTATTTAATCATTTATCATTATTTATTACAAATATATAATAATGTAGAAAAATTAAAACTATTTACTTCTAATAATATTGTATAATAATAAGCTTACTTTGATATAACACCATTAAGTTAATTATATTTTAGTGATACTACAGATACCTTATCACAAGTATGATTCATTTCCATAATGATTTTGTTTGTGTGTAAATACTGTTTTAAGTACAATAACATCTGCATATAAGATTACTAAGTGCAGTGGAACAACATATTGTAAATGTAGCAGTTGTGAGTTTGACACCCACTTGGGGAAATTAATTATTTTAATTTTTCAGCTCAAATGAGACAATATGCAACATTGAGTTCCCCCACTCAACATTCACTGTCTTAAATTTAGGTGAATAGTGAAGAACAGACATTTTAGTGCTAGGCTCCTTCTGTTGGTCATTTAATATATTATGCACGATAAATTGTAAAAAAAATATATATACATATATTAAATGGAATATTAAAGTGCTCTTTTTGATTTTGTGGCTCTAGAGTGGTATAATTTTATAGCATTGTTTGTTAAAAACTGCCTTGCCAGTTAAAAAAAATTGTAATTTTCAAGTGTATAGGATAGGAACACTGGGCCATAATGTTCATAACTATTCAGGTATACCGTGCTGCATATGTGGATGTCAGCTACACTCTTGGCGTGTGATCCGCCATGAGAGTTGCAGGCGGAAATTTTCGGTAGAGGATATGCATTTTATGCATATGAGCGGTTGTCAGAAAGTATTGCGCGGATGAGGAAAATGTTAATCAATCCCTGATTTGCCGATGGAATTAAAAACCTACAGTCATCGGTGGTATGACTAGCGATGGTGGGGGTGGAGACGTTTCGCCCTAAAGAGTCCTGTTTTAAAAGAGGGTTCGGAATTCTGATTTTATGGCTGGTACAGACACAGGGCATGGGTGCTTCGGAAAACACTTGCATCAGATTGCGCGTCTTTGTGTTTGTTGACCTAACTTCTATAGAGCCTGCTGATAATTAAAAAAATAATATAAGCTATTCACGAGGGAGATATTCCTCAGCTAGGAGTGCAATTAAAGAAATTTCAATACCTACTTAAAATCTACATACAAAAATAGTGATAATATATGATATTATATATGTTAACAAAAACCTTATAATATTATTACAAAATTGAACAAACACCACAAATGTTTACAACGGCTTCATATAAAAGTGGCTTATCGTTAGTGATAAGAAAACTGTTAGATAACAAGTTTGAGCTTCATGTCCGGCCACTTTTTTGATTTCCGCTATTGTCGAAATTATTTATTATGCATCCATCACGCGGAGTGATCAAAACGAATATTTTATTTTTTCGCTCTGGACAAAACTGTCATCCTACTACTTCCTTACTTTAGTAGGGAACGGAAGTGTTTTAATGGGATCGGAGAGTTTTAACACAATGTCCCAAGGTTCCCTCTGCCTACCCTGCTACGTGCGTGATACAGCGTGAAGCTAAGAAATTAACAAAATTTTACCCGGATATCTTTATACCTTTCTAAATGTCCTTGTTTTATCTTAAGTGTGTAACTTTAATGTCAAAAGAAAATTGAAAGAAGCTTCGGAAGAACTCTATATAAATATTTTTTTAATATAATTAATATGTTGTTAGGAACGGTCGTGTCATGTCCTTAAATCACACACACACATGTACATATGTCGTGGCGCTGCCAGGGTTCGGTCTTCGTGGCGCCACGCTATTTGAACCAACATTATTGCTTTATATGAAGTATCTGATTATTATGTAGAATTCAAATATTGTATATTACATCTAGTTGCCTTTAAGCTAATATTTTAATACATAGGTTACCATATATTTATAAAAGAAAAAATGGACCCGCATATACCAGCCTTCATAGCTCCTTCGAGGTCCTGTTTTTTCAAAATTTTGATTCTATGGTGCACACGCTGGATAATTTTTAGTATTCGTTATATTCGTATTTCCAACAGTTTAGCTGCGTTGGTAAGGTTACGGAATAGATTTTGGTTTTTTTAATGTATATATTATAGATATTATCTATATTTATAGATATTATCCATTATTAACTATAAACTATACTTGTTGGAAATTTATTATTTGGTTTGTAGATCGGGATTTTCCGTTTTACGTTTTAAATTCTACACAAATAAAGTAGCGGACCACGACTAGAATAATATAAATATATTAAGAAAACATAACATTATCCGTTATTTATTTAATTTAATTTAAATGTAATGCTTTACACTAGACTAAGACTTCTTGTATTATAATGAAGACAAGAATATCGATTAGTAATTAGATTAGTTAGTGGGGAACGGAGTATGTTAACAATAGGTTCCCTCTGCCGGTAGGTTGTATCCCGCTGTACCCCGCTGTGTGCGGGATACAGCGTGAAGCTGTGAATTACACACACAACGTGAATCAGTATTCACATCGGCGGCGAACAATGGTGCATACAATAGTCGTCTAAATAAAAATATATGACGAATGTAATACCAACGTCCGCCAGTGGCCAGAGTCGAGGCGACGCACTCATAATGACCCTTTAATGACTACAAAAAGAAAATTATCTTTATATTTTTACATGTCCACTAGCTTTCTCTCTTCTGTTTCCTATTAATATGCTATGAAAGTAGTTTATTATCGTACTGTAGGGCTCGATTGTATTTATTCTGCTGCAATAGTAGCGCCAGTATAATATTTTTTACAATCATTCACTTTGTAGGTACGTATAAGAATGTAAAAGTAAATGAGGTTTTTATACAAAAGTTATTTATAAATAAATCCACGTAGAAACCAGAGGCGCTCTACTATAGATGTGATATTTGTTTTGTTCTGCCTCTGTCTGCGCTTTTATCTATGTATATTATTATTTTGTAACTGAATCTCAAAATTGAGTTTTGATATGAAGAGAATTTTTTTTTCAATAAAAAATAAGTTTACTCTGATTAATTAGTAATAAAACACGTTATCACAAAGACGTTGGTCAGAGAACTATATTTGAGTACCAAGAGTAAAGATATTATTTAAATAAGTATGAACAATGAGACAAAGCACCGCGTTGATTTCCGTCACGCTATTGTTATTATGCGATGTTTAATAAGCAGCACCTTCCAACAGCGTATTATAAAAAAAACCATTCAACCTCAGTTTATTGTGTCGATTCTTCTTAAATTTGAGTCATTTAAAAAACTTTTCGTGAATTATTTGACATTCTTAAAATTAAGTATGTAACTTTTTATTTTGAATAAAATTATTTGACTTGGACTATATTTCAATACTTCCACAGCATCATGCGCCACAGCCCTCGAACCGAACGGAGAGGAGTGGTCGCTGGTGGTGAACTGCGCGGGCGAGACCCGCGTGGGGCAGACGGAGGCAGTCTACGCGGAAGGCATCTTCACGTTAAGTGTAAACGTGGCGAAGCAGTGCGCCAAACTCAAAGTGGCACGATTAATTGAAATATCCAGCGGGCAGATGTATAACACTGATAAGGTAAGATTTTTGTCTTGTTTATATTAACTTAGTCTCCAGTAAATAAAATATTTTCATTTCTTTGCTGTGGTATCAAAGCAAGGCGCGGCGTAGAGTTCCGCCAGCTGCTATTGTTATGTATGAATTATTAATTTAATAAATATTATTATTATAGCTAACACCTAATGTCTGGAAAGTTCGACGGAAAATGGGAAGTGTAGTATCTCAACACTAGGTTTCCAGGATCGCTCTGACAACCCTGCAATGTGCGGAAATCAGTGTGAAGCTGATAAAAAAATCCTGTGCCCTAAAACTTTATCTTAAATATTTACAAGTGGTCTTATACGATTTAGACTATCGAATATCTTAAAACCGATACGCTATTGAAAGGTATCGTCTCGGGGAATTTGACGTAACATTAGATCATTTTGGGGGTAGCTCAACGTGTAAGGTTTCTTTGTTAGAATAGTACTGTTAGTACTTTAGTAGAATTAATTAACTATAGATTTTGTCTTGAAAATACGTACATTTTCTAAAATGTTATTATTATATATTAGCAAACCTGAACTTCTATTTGAGGGCGTGGTGTCGGAGGTGCACAAGTTCGATACCCACTCGGGGGGAATTAAATATTTAATATTCCCATTTTCTCGCTCTGGTTACAAGGAAAAGCGCGGTGTTAAGTTCCACCACTCAACGCGCAATGCCCCGAATACGACCTAAAATTGCTCTCTTGCGGAGATACATACAAAATTATTAATTTATTAGCAATCGATCACAACATTAAGATCGAGAGGACTCCATTTATTATACATAAATAGTATTACATTTTCCTTCCTTCGTTATTTCTGTTCGTTATAAAATATTATTTCCTTCTGAACTGCAATTAGTTATCAATAAGATTCTAATTAGAGTATTTCAATATTATTGCTAAAAATTATATTTTATGTTTTATATCTATATTAATTACCGTATGTAAATTCACATGCTTTTAATCATTTTGATAATACATTGGTATTGATAGAAGAACAGATACTGTACCCATTATTTTTAGCGTTCACTGGTGGTCATTAAAACAATAAAATTTTAGATTATAAAAATGACCGGAATCAATTAATGAATGGAATCGGAGTATATTAAAGAAATAAAAAGTTCTAGATAAATTGGTTTCCCCACTCGAGACAAAGATCATATTTAAATAATTTTCATATTACTATGGTAGGAAAGCAAATTTATTACTTTAACCTACTACTAACGTACGCTATTTATTGTAACACTATTCGTCACTCTTCATGTCGTCTGGAATTGTTTGAAAATTATTAATATTATTTTTATAATATGAGCTTGTCCTTGCTAAGACGAGTAAATACTTTTAGATATTTTTATTCATCAACAATTTTCTTACTTTTCAGCCTCATAAAGAAGATGGTCCAGTAGATCCATGGACCGTGGAAGGTCGCATGAAAAGCCGCGTGGAACAAGAACTAAAGAATATGCAATCTGAACTAAACTACACTATCATCAGACCGGCCATTGTCTATGGGATTGGGGACAGGAGGAGTTTAAGTAAGTAATATGTTTTTAAATCGTCAGTTGACGTAATTATAGTATTAGTTTGATTGTTGTTGTTACTTGTTAATGGTGCCAGTTTATTTCACCAATGTCAGTGTAAAATGGAGAAGAAAAAATGAAGATAACCAATCTTATATTATTATTAATAATAAATATTAATTAAGTAACACTTCAAAGATGGTATAAAGATAAAAGATATAATTAGCTAAACCAATTGGTGGTTTGATATAATAATTATATTGAATTATAAAATTTAGCAGCGAACATCTGCAGGTAGTACTAGTTCAAATGATTCTTTTCCTTCCAGCACCACGCCTCCTCTACGGGGGCATATACAAACATTTAGGTGAAACAATGAAACTTTTATGGACGGCTGATCTCAAAATGAACACAGTCCACGTAAAAGACGTCAGCCGAGCCATTTGGACTCTGGGCATGAAGGGCGACGCCAAAGGACAGACATACAACGTGGTGGACGAGGCCAACAGCTCCCAAGGAAGCCTGGCGGAGCTGGTCTCCGAGATATTCAAGATAAATCACGATTACTATGGCACTGCTATTTCTACTTTGGCTAAGGTGTGTGTTTTTATGGGTTGTTAGTGTTTTAATGTTGGTGGTGGATATTTGTTTAACTTTGTGAGTTTTTAAAAGAATTCAAGTTTAATTTGTTAGTTCATTCGATCAACACTTTAAATTAATTTCATTTTTGTACTGGTAAAACAGACATTGACATTATGCATTGTCCCAAAACTTGTATTTTTTATTGTTTTTTATTTTTTTTATTATCTATTCTAATTCTTTAGTTGCTTATAAGTTATAACTAATACTGGGTTTAATTAATAGCTATACTCTTGTATAGCCGAGATACAGGTGTAAATTGCACTTTGTTAAAACATTTGTGTATTTGATGAGTGAGTGAGTGTGAGTATTATACAAGATGCCAATCATGGCGCAGGGGCACTGGGTTTGATTCTCAAGAATGGTTTTACGGCCTGCAGGTGACTCGAATAAATGAAATATTTATTTAAATGTATATTTTCATTTCATCGTTTTGGTGTCGAGGCAAAGCGCGGCGTTGAGTTCCGTCACTCTATTGACAATGTTGTTGAAATTCGCCGGAAAGTGAGAAACGGGGTATCTTAACACGCTCTGCCTACTCGGCTGTGTGCGGGATACAACGTGAAGCTGATTTGATTTTAGATTTTTTAACATAAAAGAAAATTGTAGCATCGACCATCTCGATTTTTAGATGGTACGTTATTATGATGTTTATTATATACCAAGTTGTTATAATATGATAATAAATATAAAATAATTTCAAAATGAAGTACATATTTAATTTTATCTTCACTAGAATGACATAGCCTCAGTGGCGGAAGAAGCAAACGACAAGCATCTAACCGCTTGGGCGGAACTGTGCCGCAAGTATGCGTTAGAGCACACCCCGCTAGAGCCCAGTGCGGGCGCCGACACGCTCCTTAACCGGCAGCTGTGTCTCGACGGCGGCAAGCTGAGGGCGATCATGACGGTAGATGTCAAGAGGCCTACCTTAGAGAACCTCTTGGAGGTAAGTTACGTGTGTTTATGTCGGACAGACAGGACACGCACTATTAGTTGTGTTCAGAGAGAGAGAAAATTATTTAGGCCTTTTTTCTAAAATTGTAATTCATAAGACTCTTTTTTTTTCTATGGGTTGGGTATGGGTGGTATGGGTTCTATTGTTTTATTTAATATTCATTAGTTACTCACGACTGAGTCCCCATAACTCCTAAACTAAACACTGTATTATAAAAATAATCTACAGTTGTAGTGAGAAATCATATAGGTCTAAAAAATAACCATAATCGGAAACTTCGACTATTTATACCAGACTGCTTCGCGTAATATATGTAATATAGTAGAAATTCTTAATTCCTGTTTATTTGCATAATATATTTATATATTCATTTTTCTATTTCACAGGTTTTACAAGACTACGCGTCGATGAATCTCTTCCCTAAAGAGCTTCTGCTGTGACCGCATTAAGCTGACTTATATATTTTTAAAATAAATACCTACCGCTAATTTTAATGCGATTCTGAGCTTATTTAAGTAAGAGACATTCAATGTTAACGAAATTATTCTAAGCATTTATATTCCAATTTTAGATTATAATTAATTTTGTGGCCCAAATGCTGCCTTGTTGATTTTTATTTTTACAAAAACGTGATCATTTTAAAATGTATTATTACTCAATTATTATATAACGTAACCTTAATGTTTTTAAAGACATTTGTCGTTTGTCCAGGGTTTGAAAAAAGTTCTGTGATAAAACTATGGACAGTTTCGAAGTATTTTATTAATATAAAAATTAAATAAATCCTCTTCAAAAATAACTATGTATTAGTAGTATTACTTATCTATACCAAAAAAGCGTGTCATTCCGCTTTGTTCCATAATGAGATTTTATTGTACTTAAGAAATTTCTTTGTATCTCTTTTATGATTTAATATTCGTATATTTAATACGTACTTAACTTTTTTTAAGTATTATTTTATATCATATATATTAAAATAACAACATCATGTAGCATCGTAACATCGAGTGTTTCTTTGGTGATAAGTAAGTTTATTGTAATTTTATAATACTAAATAACCTGTCAATTTTTATGTATTTTTATTATAAATTATATTTACAACAAAAAATATTTTTAAAAATCCCCTTATGTGGATGTTTGACAGAAAACTTACACATTTTGTTACATTTTTACCAATATTACTAAGTGTAATAGACTTTTTACATACCATTAAATGTATTTACTTAAATTACTTATGTATGGGAATATGTCGTGTACTGTCAGCAATAAACTAGACTAATTAACCGAAAAAAAAAACATGTATCTCGTACAAATTGCAATTTCATTATTACCACTTACCAAAAATATCTAGATAAACAAATAAATATATTGCAAATTTGCTAATGACAAGATAAAAAAAAAATATATACTTTTTTGCTGATGGTACAATTAGTTAAGTAATTAAGCACCGCTCAATTTTAAAGCCCCGTTTAGTTTATTTGCTCATAATTTTAAGTTTTTTGCTTAATTATGCATTTTGAAACAAAGTTTCATTAGTGTGGTCGATGTAGTGTTGAATTCAAAAATGTATGACCTGCGAATATATATTGTACTTTGCAATATAATTGTATTGATATATCGTTGTTTTTTTTTTTTAACCCAACGTAAACCTGCTCTGGTTTCGACTTAAATGAAATAAAATGTTACATTTTTTATTTATCTTTTCACCGGATTTTAGGGACAGGCGGAAAGCAAGATAATGTTTAATACTTAATTTCCTAAAATATAGCGTTTACAGTCGCACGCTTGCGCCACAACTGACCTCATAACGCCGTGTTAAGTGACATGATTTAAAAAAGGACAATTTGTGGAAAGACTGCTATAGTATCTTTATAGACTTAATTATTACGAGTAGCTTCAATAATTTGCAAATACACTAGATCATTTTAAAATTCTTATCATATGGTGGCTTGGATGGATACAGACGGAATGTAAACGCGATGTTTTTAGGTTATATTATACATATTCTGTTTATGTATGATTTAAAATTTATTAATAAACTGTCATATCGCCTGTATAAAATCACACGGGGATAATTATCAAGGAATAGTAGGAGTGTCAAAAGCAATATTATCAGAAATACGTACTGATTTTAGTAGACTTGTAGATTCGTCTCCCGTGACTGACTGGAAACAATTATTGAATCGAAATGATAAAAGTAAAACATTTGGATGTTTTAAATATTTTTATTAATTTTCAAATATAACAGACACACGTTGGCTCTTTATTGCACATCTCTAACATTTGCAGACTTAAGGAAGAAATACACAACCGACTTTTTTTATTATACCTAATTTATTTTAATAAAAATATTTAGCCCAACGAAATAGTACAAAATAAGTTATAATAAAAATGTTCGTAGCCTCTGTGGGTGACTCGGTACAGGCAGACATCATATCACACATATTTACCATATACAACAATTGTTAAATTAGCAATAACTAAAATAATATTCACCGACCGCTGCAACTGGTGCAACTGCACAATACTACTTGTGTTGGTGGGTACCAACACAAGTAGTATTGTGTTGGTACCCACGGCACCAGTCACAGCCGGTCACAGCGTCTCCTTCAATGTATGCACCAGTCGCGGTTTACGTTCCGACGAGAGAGCTTAATACTTTGTTACAGTTCCTTCACACATGTAAGAAACACGCCCGTAAATTGGTGACCCCGACGTGATTTTTTATGGAAATTTGTTATTTTCTTTGTTTTGCCACTGATACGTGACATCTTTTCCTTTTACTTTACTTATAAAATACTTATCTTTTCTAAAACTTTTTAATCTTAACTTACTTTACTTAACTTAGACAAGACACTCCGTTCCTCACTTTCTGTCGAATTCTGGAGGCATTGCGTGTTGAGTGACAGAACTCAACGCCGTAAATTATTTTTAGAGTTAAAAAAATCTCACGGGAGACGTAAAGGTTTTCCATATAATTTCCTATAATTGAGCTGAAGAAGTGTCTAAATCTTCTGTAAGAGCACTCCTAATACTTAATAAAATGAAAAGTAATGAGTCAGTCCAACTCACACGATGCCTTCTTTCTTCCGGAAGTTTGTTTGTCCCGGGAACCAGTGCCGGGACGTGAGCCCACTTGTCCATGGTTTCTTGCGGCGGACTTTACTAGGTACCGCGTCATTTGATTATGGCCTTGGAGCCAAGGAGGAAGGAGGAAAGCTGTGATTGCAGTTTTCAGGTGTTAGACAGGGAGAGCGAAAGAGGGATGAACTAGAGGCCCCCTGGGCGGTTCAACCCAGCTGGGTGAGACCCACGGTTCTCCGTATGAGGCCGAGGGAGCAGCTCAGTTGGGTATGGTAAGGATGCCCCTTGGTAAACGCCTCCTATCCGGAGGTTTGGCGTATTAATTGGCTTAAATAGCGCCACTCTTGCAGCAACTCTTAGTGCGAGGAGTGCCTCCTGGAGGAAACTTAAGGCTCTGTTGATGGTGATGCTGGCCTTGGCGGCGGAGGCATGAGCGGCTTCAGGGACCGCTGCCGGGGCATTCATACTGCCGGCGGGGAGGGGTCCTTTTGCTTGCTCCTAAGTGCGGATTTTTGTCCCTCCCCTCTTCTTCCATCCGACGTCCACCACTTTTGTGGGTGGGTTGGCGGGGGCCATGAGGTTGGTAGCTTCGCTCTCCGCTTCCACCATGTTGGTAACCCGGGGTGCTGCAGCGCTTGGCCTCTTCTTGTTCTCGTGAGACAGGGCCGGCGTGCCTGCCCATTTGTTGCGGGTACGCAGAGTGGTTTGCCGGGTATGGTCCGCCGCAGTTAGCGCAGGTGGCGGGGATGTCTAAGGGCTTCGGGCAGTCGCGGGCGGCGTGTTCCTCGCCACATCTCACACATGCTTGCCGATGACACCCACCCGTGTGAGGAGTGCCGAAAGCCCTGGCATGGGTGGCATTGCAGGCCCCTGCTTGCCTCTCCAGGATTCAATTTTTATGCCCGGCATGTAGAGCAGTTACCCACCACCACCTCATGGACCCACCAGCATCTTGCTATTTGGTCCGAAACATGGGAAGTGTCGGCCACGCTCGGAGCACGCGGAAATGATGGGCCGGCAGTTGGGTAATTCTCCACCACTAGCGGCGGGATGCGTGGCGACTTTGGTGCGGCTGGCACAGCGGTGGTCGGAGGGGCGACTGGCGGCTGTACGACTTGGCTCGGCGCACGGAGCGCGTTGGAGAAAGTGCCAGTGCTCGCGGGAGCCGTGGTGTCGGGTGTACGTGGGGCGGCGTTGAGAGGAGGCACTGCATTGGCAGCGGCTCCCCGGACACGACAGCGGCGGCGCTAGTTGTGGCCATTGGTGCGGTTGTGCGCTGTTCGGCGGCAGGTGCGGGGCCACTCAGTTCGCGGCGCGTAGCTCTTTCTTCTTCGGAAGGGGCGGGGTTGCGCGAGCGGGACGGATCCCGTCGTTCTCCGATGCGGCCCTTCATAGCGGCGGCTATTGCAGTTGTGAGTGCCCGCTCCCAGTAGTCATCGGGACCCCGTGGCCGGGCGTCCGGGGGGGAGGACGACGGTGTCGCGATCGCGTCTCAACACCGAAGCACGGCGAAACTACACGAATATTTAACGATTAAATATTGTAGCTTCTAACTTGAGCGGAGACTACTGTTGTGCGGGTAGGAGGTCCATTGGTAGGCGCAATCTGTCTGGCGGTTGAGGGTGCCACGGCGTGATGTTTTGTAGGTGCAGGTGGTCTGAGAGGTCGGCGCGTCTAAAGGCGTTGGATGCCAACCGGCGATAAGTTCCTCCAGGCTCTCTATGCTAAGATCACGATGGATTGTGGCATTCCTACCGAAGTAGGGAGCCTGGGTAACCCGCCTCAGGGAGATATTCTGTACCACCTGCAAGGTCTTGCGTACGGGCGCACTAGCCAACGCGTGCCAAGCTGGGGCAGCGTAGGTAAGATGCAGTCAACAACTGTTAAACAATATTTATAGCCTGATGAAGGTGGCAAAGGTCCAATCAGATCTAAATGAACATGTTTGAATCGTTGGTAGGTCAAATGTACCTATTGGAGAAGAAACATGACGATTTACTTTAGAGCGCTGACAGGATAGGCATGACTTCGACCAATCGTGACAGTCTTTTCTGACTGACGGCCAAACAAATATTTGTGCTACTAGCTTCGCACTAGCATTAGCACCTGGATGAGATAATGAGTGAATACTGTCAAAAAAATTGGCGATGGCAAAGCTATACATACTATACAATACAAATTTGTTGTATTATCTAATAAGCGATGATTGCGTATATCTACAATTAAATTAAAGAAAGATAAATCTACGCCTATTAGGCTTTAGTGACATCAGCAATAACAAATTTCCATAAAAAATCACGTCTAAGCCCTAAATTTAAATTAAGCTGTATATAACCATATGTGCTTATACTAGAACCATTTGCTGCACACAATTGATAATTAGTTTTCGTACATTTGTATACCGCAGATCGAGGGAAGACACAGTGATCACTTCCCGTGTTCACTATAAATTGCACTTTTGATCTCCGATCTGTTACGAAAAGGCGACCATGGGGAGAGGGGCAGTCCCTATGGCACAGTTGCAGCGGTCGGTGAATATTATTTTATTGTTAATTTAACATACTTGTAATATATATATAGTAAATGTGTGTGATATAATGTCTGCTTGTATTGAGTCACCCACACCTCTAATTAAGAAAATGATGCAAGGAAACAATAAAATAATTTTTTATATTTGTTTTATCAAAACTTAATAATTAATATTGAATTTAATATATATATATATTGTAACTTCAATGTAATTTAATTACTTTTTTATTTCTAAAATTAAGAATGACATAAAAATTCAAAATTAACAAGTCCAAAATAACATCATAATATGTCGAGGATCCAAAATTCCAATAAGAATCTTTTCAAATTAAATAACTTGAACCTAGCATAATAATATACATAAAAATTATAAGTAAAATTTTCATACATATGTATATAAACAATAAAAAGGAATATGTAGAAGTAATTATAGCAAAAAATATTATTATTTTCTAGTGTAATCTTGGGTTTTTAGTTCATATATTTCTTTTACCTTAGATTAGCCGCCATTTAATTATATTTATTATATATTTTGTAACAACTCTTACTAACGTCAAAAAGGAAATACAAAATGAACGGTCTTTTTGCAAAATAAAAAAAAAATATATTAAAATATATGAACTTTTTATAGAATCTTCACATTTTTTAATATTTTGCGGAAAAAAGAAATATAGCATATAATTTTTTTCTGCAAAATGTGTATATTGTTGTATATCATGTAAAAATATGATTAAGCACGAAAAGCAACATCAGCATCAGATAAAAACTTCTAGTTAAATATTGAAAATTTTATAATACACATAAACGTTATTCACAAAACAACATTAATATACAAAAAGAAATGGAGTTCGAATATAGTTGCCTTATGCAAGGTGCATTCGGGTAACTCAGAAAATTGGTCATTTTTAATATTTAAATACAGTTCTGATGAAGTCTGTCTACGTCTCATTTCTTTTAGATTTTTTTCCTATTTCGATAATTGTTTTTTCCAAGTGAACAATCGGTCGTAAGGTACCAGACATACGTATCAGTATTATCGTTACAAATACTAGATTTTCGGACATACCAGAATGCATCATACACCATACTCCATTATATTTATGAAAACTCATAGCGCATTTGAAATCCAAAATAATTTATTATTAGATAATCTCCCAAGTTATATACAAAGATAAGTCTGAAATTTCTTAGAGGGCGTTTAAAATTAACGTAACGCGAATTGCGTTACGTATTGCGTTTTTTAATATTATATACATAAAGCGCCGTAGCACTTAAAAGATTTTTTTTATTTCACTCTAGTTAGTAAATATATTTTTATCTTCACGCTATATCCCGTATTTATTATAACATTCTAAAGTAGATATAGACAGGAGGGAACCTAGAATTTTTTATACTTCCAAATTGCGTTACGTAATATTTATATGCACACAGGCTTTAGTACTGTCAGTATGACTGACAATAGAGTACTAAAGTCAGTCCAACTCTGACTCCTTGACCGATCTAATGTCAGTATAAAAACTTAACTTCACTTAATCAGTTGATGCGAGGAGACACGTGACAAAAGTCGGTCATTGGCAATATAACTACTTGTATCTGTAAATAAAAATAAGAAAATTAATGCAATGACTTGACCAAGTAATAGAACATATATTGTATGATTAATAAAAAAATCAGAATTGCTCAAAAGGGTTGACGCGTGTTAGTGGACAGGGTCTGAATATCAATGCTATGGTTATGGGTTCAATCGCCATTCTTCTGGGAATGATTATATTTCTATTATTTTCATACAACCACCTATGCTTGTGTTTGACAACCGCGTTGAGTTCTACCTATTTTTGGTCGTAGAAAATATCAGTCGTGTGGACTGATATTTTCTACGACCAAAAATAGGTAATATTAAGAAAAATAATATCATATAGATGTTTTTGATCAATTAAATAAATAATAACAAAGTAAATAAATGTCAACTTACCCGCAGTTGGTCTCTGTTGGGTCCTAACAAGTGTTTAGGTTCCGGTATTTCAGTACTGTCAGAGCACTTTGAACATCGTCTAAAATATAAAAATTACTTTCAAGCACCAAATAAAAAATCATGTGCAGTGGAACTTAGCTCTGCGCTTATAAAAGCAATATAGAAAATCTTAATAGAATTTCAAGTAACAATAATGTTATTCTTATAAAAAGAATTACACAAAAAATAGGAAAAAATTGATCCCACTTTTTAGCCATTATTTGATAGACAACTATACGATTTAAAATGTTTACCTTTATCCCGCATATAGAAGAGTAGGCGGGGAAAACGCAGTGTTAAGACACTCAGTCCGACACTTAAATATTTCGGTACTAAATAAATAGCAAAACGGCCAACGTCTGACTGTAAACGCTATGGAATCGATTCCGTTTTTGGAGAATCGACTCTTTATCGAATCAAAACGAGCAATGTTTCTCTCAACACAATATCTCCAAAATTGTAAGCAGAGAATGTCTTAACCCACCGAAGGTTCCTTTCTCCTTCTGCTTACTCTGCTAAATGCCGGATATAGAATAAAAGCAATTTTTTTTTAAATTCTTACCCAGTTTTAGACATATTGGAAGCAGTGGATGTCGAAGTTGTTGCGGAACTTCCGGAAGAAGCCGGAGTGTAGAGCGGAGTGTTTAGTTCATCGAAGTCCAATGCACCGTCGATGTTTAAAACACTAGAGAAATTTATTTTAATTTTATTATTTAAACATTGCAAGTCAGGGTTAGACCAGCGAAGCGAGCAGGTGGAGACACCTTCTACTTTTATTATAGAGAAATAGGAGTGTGAAATAATTTTGAGCATATATTTGTATCTTTTTATAGTATTTTTTCAATGTTTACAATAACTAAATAGGTATATTATATTTATGGATTTATTTAATATATTTTATAACCTTTTTAAAATATTGCGAAAATTAAGTTCATAACTTTAATTACTAATAAAAATCGAAATAATTTTAGTAATAAAAACGTTAAGAAAATAATACCATTCACAGAATATCTCCTTTGAAATAACAATTAATCTATTTTATTTATATAATGGAATAATTTCTTCAAAATTACATACATTACATTCGAGGTCAGCCGTCGCGCAGGTGTACAATGTGTCTCTTTAAGCGCGACTGGTTGTGGATTCGATCCTCACTTCATAAAATTAATCTTTTTAAATTTATATTTCCATTTATTCGCTCTGGTGTCGAGGCAAACCACGGCGTTGAGTTCCGTCACTGAACACGCAATGCCTTCACAATTGGGCGGAAAGTGCCTCAAACAACCCCTATGGTCTCTGTGCCTACCCTGCTGTGTGCAATGTGCAGCTTAGTAATTATTTATGTATTGTATTTTTTAATTTTACTTATTAATTCAATATATATTTACGTGTTTTCCACAGAAAACCGGTGTACGCGCTCGACGACTGAAGCGACGTACTCGACGCCGTTTTGAACGCCCCACACTAAGATACCTATCTGATAAAATCAATGTCAAAATCATTTTTTGATCGTCATACAATCTATCACCAGTTTACTAAAGTGGTAACAAATACTTAATAAGATAAATAAAATACAAAACCCACCTTAACCCTTACGTGGTCACTGACGACCGCTCGCAGACTGGGGTCGTACCACGTGTTCGCCGGACAGTTTTGACACGTTATCGATATACGAACGGTGCGCAACACTACTTCTGGCACCTGTAATTAGAAAAAAACGATAAATACAAATAGTTTATTATACAAAAATATATTAGATTTAAGAAAAACCTGCTAAGCGCGAGACCACTCCCAGAGGCTTCCGTGTCAATGTTAGGATTGTAAGTTTACGGGAATTACCTTATAGGTTTTGATGACGCTTCAAATAAAGCTAACAAAATTAAGTTTGCGAGCGTGTACACTCATTTTGATGAAGAAATTAAATGAAATACAAGTAATAAAAGATAACGGAAGATTGTTAGAAATCAACAGTAGGAACTGCAATTGAATTGGTTTAGCCGTTTCTGAGAAAACCATAAAAAAACGAACGAACGCAGGACAAAGACAAGAGATAAGCAGGTAAAAAAGTTGAAAATCGAAATTCTATTACAATAAATGCCGCCAATAATATTTTTTCTGTACAGACCGGTGTCTGTGTATAAAATTATACGATTTCATTATAAGTATTGATTAAATTTGTTAATAAAAGAGATGTGTGCTTAAAAACGCGACGATTATGCACTTTATCCTTCCAAATAACAAAAGTTCAACTTAAATATATTTCAGTTTAGTAACGCACCTTGGTAGTATAGGTATTTAATCTAGTAGAAACTACAAAAACATACACACAATGCTATAACCAAACAAACATTGTAAAATTTTCCCGATCGTATCAGAATATTCTCGATAATTCTAGAACTTATTAACATATGTAGCAGAAAAAAACACAAAATACTTACATCACACGTTCCCGCCCAAACTATCAACATACTTTTTCTGAACCAAACTCCTTTGGGATACAAATCGACACTCCATTCTGTTAATTTATCAGTCGCAATATCCGCCATTGACGGTCTGGTCGAAAATATGAAAGTTCTCGTATGATAACTTTGTAGTGAGTGAAAATTGTCCACGGCGAGAATCGAACCCCAAGTATCCTCGGTGTAGAGGCGGGGCGTGAACAACATACGACCGGCTTCTGTTTGCTGTATCTCTGATACTCTTGCGTATTGAGCTATTTAGAATATTTAAAAAAATATAAATAAATATTTTAATAATCTTAATATGTGTTTGTTATGAATCTGCACTAACCTGACTGATAGCTCATGGCTATAGCCATTCTCTCCATAAAAAACTCCTTATGTTCTTGCGTCAAAGGGCAGAGTAATAATTTGGCCAATTGATTTGGACACATCATTGGAAACCTGAAAAAAGATTATTTGTTTTTTGTATTAACACTGTATACTGTATTTGGCAGAGCATGTAGCTGAAATCTAGAGTTATGACACTCCACTACACATCAGCGGAACTCAATGGTATTTCTGTCTTTGATTATTACATTAACTGTCAGCTATCCCGCATGACATTAAATAGTCATTAATTTGATACATGTTTATCCTGCAAATATTCCTGAACAGTGTAATATCTTTTACTTGTAATACTAACAAGTTCTTTCCAAATACTTCAAATTGTTGTAATAGCAAACTTAGAATACACTGCGGCTTTTTATTATAAACATGTATACTCAGACTCATAAAAGGTTAAACTTTTTGAAGGTGAAACTTTTGTGTAACCAGTTTATCTTTATTTCTCATTCCTATCGTACGTCTATCAACGGAATATTGTAATATACAAATTGTGTAGCAACATAGCAGGTATTTCTACGGTTGCTTCACAATTCTTCTAAAGCTTAAACAACGCCACGACTGGCCTGACTTGTAGAAATAATGTAATAATAGTATATAATAAGCTTACCTAACATGTGAAAACATCGTAGTGACTAGGAAGTCCCAATGCACCTTGAGCTCTTGTTCAGATAATTCACTAGAATTTAATTTCTCCCTTTGCGTCTTTAACCATCGCACTACGAACCTTCAAATAAAATTAAAAATAAATATTTATTAAAGGTACGCAAGATATTAACAAGTAATTTAATTTAAAAAATAGAGTTTTATTGCTAAATTTATTGTAATTCACGTCGTATCCCGTACTCAGCATAGGAACCTAGTGATAAGACACTCCTTTCCGCCCAATTCTAGAGGCATTGCGTGCTGAGTGGTGGAACGCCGGGCTTTGCCTCGACACCAGGGCATAGAAATGGAAATATAAATGTAAATAAATATGTCGTTTACAGGTACACTTTATGACTCTGCGCCATGATTGGCCTCAATCTATAATTTATACGGTAATGATAATTAAAAGGTTTCAAGTAATTTACACCTAGACACTCCTGTTTTAGAAACAATTAAGAGAGCCTTCCTTCCTTCGAACCTTCGAATAAGTTCATATATTTTTTATATAATTTTACTTATATAATATATATTAACGTATTAAGCTTACACTGTAATAGTGATATTACATACAATAATTTCTTTTTTTCTTTGTAGCAATATTTATCGCTAAAAAATAATAAAATATGATTCAAAACTAACTGATAAAGAGTCATTTCATTGTGTAAAACTAAATCACTCTGTTGTAATAGCAACAACAGTGTGTCGTCTTCTAACTCAGCGAGCTCGCTGTCTAACATCCACTCCATGTTCCATTTGACGAAATTTTGACATTTCTGGAAGGAAATAAACTTTTCTAGAAAGCGTTTAATTATTTTAATATAGCGGGATTCGAATCTGCGACTCTGGAATGTTTTCAAGATTTCAGCTTTTTGGTCCGATTCGAGATATTATGTATTATAAATGGCAGTATTCGGGTCTACAATTTTACCAGGAACGAAAAAAAAATCATTTCCATAAATAAGGATCAAACCTGCAACCTTATTTACTCTAAGACGCTGTGCCACTGCGTCACGACGATCTCAAAATGAGTTTTTTGGCTTCACATATAGCAAACAGGTAGGCAGAGGATATACTCGGGCATTGTTAACACGAACCGCGCAGTTCTCAAGATATTGCGTGTAAAGTTAACGATAACTAAAAGTCGGGCGTTGTTACCAGAGCGAGAAATAAAAATAAATTTATTTTCCCCAATTATGAATCGAATCCCCATCGCACAGCTTCAAAATAACATAATTATATAAAAAATATATTACAAAGTAAATCTCAAACATTAATCTCACCTTAGCAACATCAAGATGGCCACACGCCATGGTATATTGCATCCACGCTATAAGCTGCCCTCGTTTCGCGGCCTGCCCTATGTGCTGAGACATGTAGTCCAGACATAGTGTTACTAGATCCTGTTGGAAACAAATTAGTGTCATCATCAGTGTGAAAATAAGGAAAAAAATGGATTCACTACTTTTCTCGCATATACCAGGACGGGATAATATAAGAAATCTCATTCACTGCTATTTACCAGAATTTTTTATGTGTTCAAGTACAACATTATTTTTTTAACAGTATATATTTTTAAATCAAAGTGTGGCAGCTTCACCCAACTTACATATTACATGTAGCTTAACTCAAGAAGGAAACATTTTTGCATATGCCTATTTGAATAAAGAATATTTAAAATTTGTATTAGAAAACAAACCTTCACATTATATTTATCTGCCAAAGACAAGACAGGAAGCACAGTCTGGTGAGATATCTTAATTTGGCCTGTGTAAAAATACTTCAAGAAATGTGGGAAGACGGATGATGCTGTCGGAGTCTCTTGTAGAACAATGTGACTTTCCCTCCATTCACTCCATTCACGGTTCATAAGCATAACCTGTTAGAAAATTTATATTCATATTATTGTTTTATAATAACAATATATTATTAATAATATCCCCACTCAAGAGAATAAAATTTCTCTGAGTGGGAATATTATTATATATTATTATATACAGAATTCTTCTGAGGCCGGTCGTGGCGCAGTGGTACAAAATGTGCTGCACAATCGATTGGTTGTGGGTTCGATTCCCACTCGAGGAAAGAAAATATTTATTTATGTTTTCATTTCTTCGCTCTGGTGAAGTCAGCCGTATAGTCCCGGCTTAGAATAGGATAACCCTGGTACTGTCGGAGTCGTAAGAGGCGACTAAAGTACGTGTGGTAGAGTCACGTCGCCAGTAATGGCAACACGCATGGGCAGACTCGACCGGATTTAATACCACCCCCGACATTAAAACCGGCGTGAAGTAGTGGCCCTTGCCACTGCGTTTCGCATTAGGTAATGCCGGGCCCCGGTGCCCTTCATCTCCACCTTAAAGGCTGGCAACGCACCTGTAGCTCTTCTGGTGTTGCATGGGGTCGTGGGCGGCGGTGATCACTTACCATCAGGTGACTTTGCTCTATTCACCATTCAATATACAATGCCACCAGAATTTGCCAGAAAGTGAGGAGGAGAAAGTCTTCACACTAGGCAACAAGCTTAATAAATAATGATTATATATAAGGCCATCATGATATAATGAACACATTTGCTGATTATGATGATTGTGATTGTGACAGCTATAGGTTCGATTTCCATTTGGGGAATGAAGTATTTCATTTACTTGCTTTTAAGAAGAGAAAATGTGGTGATACACAGAATGTCTTAAAGAACTGGGCAGATAGGAAACAGAGTGTCCTGCCTGGTATATGCAAGATACACAATAGCTCTAAAAGAAACTTTCTTTGATCATTACCTGAAATACTTCACTGTTAGCACACAATATAAGCCTATGTGCAGGATATTGAGCACCTCCAACTTCTAACACCAAATCACTCATTAGTTGTTCTGCATACAAATTTGCTATTTTGTGGAGGACACTCTGTGAATTATCCACCTGAATATAAAATAAAAATTAAGTGTAATATCATTAATATTATTTCGAACATATGTGACACTGATTATATTTAGAATCAAGTACAATTACCCTATGGCATTGAGCTCTGCCGCTAAGCACACAAAGCCTCCAGAATTCAGCAGGAACGGAGTGGGGAATAGTGCGTCTTAACATTAGGTTCCCTCTGCCGACCCGGCTGTGTGCAAGATACAGCTTGAAGCTGATTTTTTTTAAATTACCCTTCTGTATAAGTCAATTGGATATCATAATTAGATGTAGCGATATTAACAACAAAATGTATTTGTTTTTGTAATTATTTATATAACATAAATAGATAGAGATTAAGATATTTACTTCAAGATCATCGCCATTTGATTTTTCATCTTTACTTTTATCTGGACTTGTTGATGTAGTACAAGAGTCAACAGTTAAATAATTCATTTTTTAGCTTTTTCTATTTATCGCATCACCTCCCATAAATATTTATGTGTACATTTATTGTTTCCCAATCAATTTCTTCCTATTTCAGTATTCTTGACAGATGATCAATTTGTTTATATCTACTTAAATGACGTACCGACATTGCACCCAAAAACCAACGAATACTATATAGAATTGTGAATAGACAAATAAGAGGAACAAAAATATTTCAACATTTGTTATTAAAGAGACAAAGTAATGCATTTAGTATGTAAAATATAAATTTCTGGCTCAATTCAATTTTTGGCTCGACTAGTTTAAATTATGTTAAACTTGAGTTCGAGTATTATCAAAATGTTAATTTTTTGCTTTATTTACATTTGACTTTGACAAGAGTTTAAGAAATTTGACGTAATACTTGTTGAATAAAATAAATTTATTATAAATTGAAAATATGTGAATAACGTTGAAAAGAATTTTACATTTTAAGAAACTCACTATCAGATAATTTACAATGAGTCTGAAGAAAAAGAAAAACGTATTAATCATTACGTGCTGTATGGTTTCATGTTACTTTTTATATCAGCTTTATTTCTTTCTTACTATTACGTCGGAAGGGAATAAAAGTATTTTAAGGCCAGTTTTAGATCAAAATATTCTAAAAGGAATGCAACAATTACGTTCAGAATTTGATAAATACATAAATGAGTATGGTAAGATAAGAGGAGTATATTTTGCAGATGTTGCGAGATACCGGCCAGATTCTAACAATGAATTTAAATGTAAAACATCTACTCAAAGAATTGCGTTTGATCAAGTTAATGATGATTATTGTGATTGTTCAGATAACTCGGATGAACCAAGTACTGCTGCATGTCCAAATGGTATCTTTTATTGTGACACTCAACCACCTAAAAGAAAAACTATTACTATACCGTCCGGCAAAGTGAATGATGGTATATGTGACTGTTGTGATGGATCAGATGAATGGCTGCAGAAAAATAATAATCTTCTGAGTCAAACAGTTATAAATAACTATAGATTTTATGTTACCAAGTGCCCCAACATTTGTAATAAATGATCAGTGTTAGAATTTTATTGTATGTAGTAAATTACTGTTTAAATGAAAAGATATAAAATTAAATATTACTACTTATCCATGAATATGGTATGAAAACAAATTATTAAACAAATTTTTATATTTTCTAGCCTCAAACTTGTCTGTATTCTATTTTGAAATAGTATTTCTTGTAAGTATAAACATTCCATTGCTTAGTAGTTTCAAATGTTATTAATCTTGAAAAATGTCAAAAAAGTTGTATGAATATGAGCCATTCTTTCTTTAAAAATGTTCTTAATCTTTTATTATGTAATGATTGTTTGTAAGATCCTTAAAGACTGATGTTAATTAAAAAATATCATAGAATAGTAATTCTTATACCTAGTCTAATTGCTGAAATGGTAAAAAATGTAAAAACAGTTACACACTGAGTAGAATTATAGATTATTCCAATCAATAATTAAATGTTAAAACTTGGCAGAATTAAATTCAATCAAACTAGGTGTCTGAACATTGTTTTATTTTACTTTTTAACACCTTTTACAACAGTTATTTTTTAAACAGTATTCATTTCAGTGTTTGTGTTCATTCTTATAATTATTTATTTGAAAGGTCATCTATATATATAGAAAGGGGGAGTGGGGTGGTCCGTGTCCACCCCAGAATAATCTGTTGAACAAAATTATATATATATATTAAATACTCGTATTTTAAATTGTATCCATAGTTGTAGGCTTTGGTGCAGGTCTAGGTCTTCTTAATACTCTCAATAAAAAAAATATTTTAAAAATTAATTTATAATTTTCATAGTATATTTCGCTTTTTCGCGTTTTAATATAAAAGGAGTATTTTTTTTAAATAATAGGAGTATTATTTTTCATAGAATTTTATGACCTCTAAACTTTTGATTCTAGTATTTTACTTATAATCAAATTCTGCAACTTTTTTGAGATATATAACAACATTTAAGAATTTAATAATCATAGACAACAAAAATATTTTTTAATACGAGTATACGAATTTAATATCTAGAAACTTCTACTCATTCCATCAAAACTGTCAGCACACTTGTAGTTATTCCTATTTGTTCGATATTAGTCAAGACTTCAAGAGTCTTGACTATAGTTCATTCATAAGTCAAGTGTAATCGCTACTGTAGCCGGCGCGTATCTCGAGATATTTCCACTCGATTTACTTAGTAAAGGATCACCATAATGACTGTAGATGAAGGAATTGATATAACTAAGGCAGGAGACCGTGGTGTGCTAAAACGCATAATCAAAGAAGGCGAAGGCTCCGATACTCCTAATGCCGCCTGCTTGGTTACCGTACATTATACTGGAACTTTATTAGATGGAACAAAGTTTGATTCCAGCAAGGATAGAAATGAACCATTTGAATTTAATCTTGGAAAAGGTGAGATATTTAAGTTTTCTTAAAAATAACTATTAACGAACATCGATGTGTTATTATTTATTATTTTAAAATGTCACATTGACTTATAATTTAGAAGTATATGTTTTAGCATGCAACTTTCTATATCTTTCTATTCTATAAAAGAAAAATGTAAAACTAAAATTGTAATTGTTTATTAATGCTATTTATTATAATATGGAATTTAATTCATTCAGAAATTTATTACCCTCTATGACCTAATGAACATTGAATTTAAAATGTCGCACTTATTAATTATTATTCATTATAAATGAATATTGCTATGGTGAAATTTATATCAAGCAAAATTTTATAGCAGCTTCACATATTTTCCTGACCAAAAGCAATATTGATACAGCCTCGGTTCAGTGTTAAGACACTATTTCCCACTTTCCCCACTTAGTGGAACTGGACATCAGCCTTTTAATTGTCAGAACAAGAATATATAATATAGATAATTAAATTCAATGATAAGATTAAGGTGGACTCCAATTCTCAGTGTTGTTCTGTCTCAATAAGTCTCCCAGCACTAACCTCTGTAGGATACATGTGTCCTACACGTTGATGGTTGTGTAACCTTATTTCCCCGTAGGATACCACAACCATGATAATTATAATCATATCAACTGTGGTAATTTTATCTAATACTGTATGTACAGAAACCACATTCTATATTAAAAATGTAAAATTATAGTTTGATAATTTTTGATAATAATAAATTAAATATATATATATATATAATATTAAAATATTTTTCCACATTCCTACACAGGTACAGTGATAAAAGCATGGGACATTGGTGTCGCAACCATGAAGAAGGGAGAGGTGTGTGTGTTAACCTGTGCACCAGAGTATGCATATGGTGCATCTGGAAGCCCCCCTAAAATACCTCCAAACTCTACACTGCAGTTTGAGGTAATGCAATATATTTTTAAGCTAAGTTATTGATATTATAATAATATTCAAATATAAAGATACAAAATATGTAGCATATACTTAATAGTCAAATTGTACAAAGTCTGTGTGTTATTCTGATCTATAATTATTATATTACTGTAAAGTTTCATCTAAATTCTGAAGGGGTCTAGTATAGGTTGAAAGCTTGTATAATTTTTTTTTAAATTGGCACAGATTTTTATAAAATTTGAAATATATATTCTTAAAAATATTTTATTGAACTTGTGTTTCATGGTTCATTAGAATTCACTATTTATACTGGCATATATATTTAATAATATAATAAATATTTTTACATTATTTTGCTCTAGATTGAAATGATTGACTGGAAGGCAGAAGACTTAAGTCCAAACAAGAACAAAGGCATTCTACGACACGTGTTGGAATTGGGTTCTGGGTTAGACAGCCCCAATGATGGGGCACAAGTTACAGGTAAAATGATTATTTTTTGCTTCACACTGTATCCCGCACATACCAGAATAGGCAGAAGGAACCTTTATAAATGCTATAAGCATTCTCTTTTGATTACACTCGTACCTCAATGTGATCCTATGAGGGTTCCATATTTTCCTCTTGACATACAGAACCATAAAAAAATTATCAATTATTTTACTATTGTGCTCCTATAAATTGTATTGTTTAATAGTAAAATGTATTGTAGTATTTGATAGAAAAATGTTTAGTTATTACACATGTCTACGTAAACTGTAAATGCGCGCGCACCGCAGACATATTTTATCGCGCCTAAATTCCAATTCTGAGAAATTCCAGGATAAAAAGAGATTATATGTTGTTCCAGAACTCTCTATTTCATTGAGAATTTGCAAGCAAGAGTGTCCACTTACTTTGGACTATCCTAAATCTTGAAATCTCACTGTATCTTATCATCGTAGAAATAATAATTTTACAAACAATATCAAACAATAATAATTTTATTGAAGAAAAATAAACACAATGTTTATAGAAGTTTGCCAGAATCCAATAATTAAAATTGGTTAAGCCGTTTTTGAGATTAGCAGGAACAAACATACTTATAAACACACACTAATAGATTATACTAATGGAGTAGGGGCATTTATTAAGTAATAGTTTTTCTTATATATCTTCCAAATATAGAAACCGATCTGTTACGATTTTATTATAAGTATAGGTGGTAAAATGATTCATTCAGGTCATTCTATGTAACATGAGTACTTCATATTACTTAGAATGGAATATGGTTTCAGTTAACATACTTATTATGTGCTAATTGTTTATTACTAAGACCTTTTGGTACTTGTATGATATACTAGATTTGACCTGTGGCTTTGCCTGCATAGTCAATATTGAATAACTATATTAGTGAAGTGAATAGTGCTTAACTGGCATGCTCAGAATGCCATAAACTAAGAACTGAACTAAATAAGATTTTAAATAACTTAATTCAAGTGCGGGAGAATAATCTAACTGCATAAATTATTGGGCTATACATATATTTTCTTATTCTTCAACAGTGGAGCTGGAAGGCAAACTACCAGATGGAAAATTGTTTGATACACGCACTGTCACTTTCACACTTGGTGAAGGAGCTGAAAGCAACATTTGCGAGGGTATTGAGAGGGCCCTAGAAAAGTTCAGCCTAGGAGAAAAATCAAGACTAACATTACAACCCAGATATGCCTACAAATCTGAAGGGAATAAAGAAATGGGTGTGCCTTCTAACTCTGTGGTGGAATATGTAGTTAAGCTGAATAGTTTTGAGAAAGCAAAGGATGTGTGGGCTATGGATTCAGAAGAGAAACTAGAACAGGCTATAATAGCAAAGGAGAAGGGAACTAGTTATTTTAAATCAAACAAATTCCAGTTGGCCATCAAGAAGTATAAGAAAGTTCTTTCTTTGTTGGATGGTAAGTGCTTTTTATGTAAAGTTTTAAGTTGTTGTGGTATGAAATTTCAATTGGAAAATATAAAGTATTTCTCTGTGTTACTTTGGTATGCATGTTAAGTTGCCGAACACAAAGCTGCATATTGTTACCAGAGGAATGAAAATAATTAAATACCCCTCATGAGAATCGAACCCACAACTACTTTTATATTGATAAAAGAAACAAAATAACACTAATATCATTACAGATATGCCAGAAGATTCATCCGAGAAGGAAGAACTAAAAAACCAAGCAAAAGAACTTGTAACCTCTGCGCATCTCAATCTGTCTTTAGTATATCTCAAAGTATCTCCATCTCACCACTACGAGGCCAAAGACCACGCGACCAAGGCATTGAAATTTGATGAAAATAATGTAAAAGGTTTATTTAGAAGAGGGCAAGCCTTATTGGGTCTCGGAGAAGCAGATCAAGCATTGTTAGATTTCCAGAAAGTTATTGCCGTAGAGCCACAGAATAAGGTATTTTATAGTCTAATTAGAATAGATAAAGTATGTTATAGTCTAATTAGAATTATAAGAGAGGCAGATAAAGCTGAATGTTGAGTTCAGGTCAACATTTAAAAATTAAATTGATGTAAGGTTGGGACTTCTCCTCCTGCACTTTACTCCCTACTACACGTTAGTATCTCTCTATGTAAATATGACACGCCGCGCACTAAAAAAACGCGTGGCGTAGACAAAATGTGATTGTAAACGCAACTGGATGTGGGTTGTTCTCCCGCTCAAATGATATATTTAATATTTTCATTTCTTCGCTCTGGTGTCAAGGTCGAGTTTTGTCGCTCAACACACAATGCGGGACAGAGTGCCTTAACACTAGGTTCTCTCAGCCTGTCCTGCTCCAGCGTGAATATAAAAAAGAGACTCGCACATAATATTGCAACCTTTTTCAAACATTTGTTATTTAGTATACTTTTTTAATTTGTTTTTAAAGGCCGCCGCAAACCAAATTATAGAATGCCGGAACACTCTGTTGAAACAGAAACAGTTCGATAAGCTACTATACGCGAATATGTTCGAAAAGTTCGCTATACATGATGCTAAGGTATTTTATCCCTATTTATTACCTTTACTTTTTGTGGTTGGTTTTTTAGAGATATTATAATAATTCAATAAAAGATTATCTAATAGTATACAAATTATAATTTTTTATTAATATATAATATGTGTGTTAAATATATATTTTTGCATAATGCAAAAATATTAAAAATATATATATATTGGTTATTGCTAGTTACTTTGAAAAAATATTTTTAATTTGGCAGTGTCTAATACTAAACACGGCGGTTGTGAATTCGATAACGAATCAAGGACCGCGGCTCGTCGCCAATTCATATAATTATAATTCAGATATTGTTTCTTACTCCTACCAGGTAGAAAGAAAACTAGCTAGCGAAGAAGTAGACGTAATAGGGGAGAAAGTGGGAGAATGGGGGAAGGGGGAGGGAGAGTGGACAGACGAGCAACGCGACAGAAAACCAACAGAGTTTGAGAAAGAAAACCCTAACATACTCATGTTAGACAAGGACGGAAGGTTCGAGAACATGTAGAGAGAATGTTGTTTGAAAAGTTCTAGAATGTGTGTTTCTTTTTAGTTCTTCTGTTTAGTCAGATTGAAGATTCCATTGTTTCAATTGTATGTGTTTTAGGTTCTGTAATTTGTCATATTTTATGTAAATACTGTTGTATTTCATTTTAATTGGAATATGAACGTTACGTTAAACAAAGCCATTATACAATTTATGAGCTTCTTCACTTATGTATGATAGTCTTTCACCTACCCTCTTTTACATGAATTCGCTAACGATATGTTCTGGTACACAAAACGCGGCTTAAACATCCGCCACACAATACGCTTTGTCTCGAAAATTAGCAATAATTACAAATAACAATATTATCGTTATTATTATATATTAATAAAATTGATCTTTCCATGGAACTAGCATAGTGCATACATTCAAAGCTGTATAAATTCAAATTCAAATAATTTTATTCAAAATAAGAAGTTACATGCTTCATTTTTTGAACGTCAAATAATTTACCACCAGTTCACTAAAGTTAATGCCTCAGACCTGAGAAGATCCGGAGCAAGAAACTCAGCGGGACCTATTTTTTTTTAAATCTATTTTAAACAAATACATATTTAATTATCTGTGACAATGATACCTTTGAAACAGACTGGGGCGAGCATTTCATTCCCAAGGCGTGTTATCATTTACAAAATCATTAATTTGGTAATAACCTTTAACACACAAACGTCTTTTCACAATTTTTTTAAATCGTGATATAGAAAATTCTCTGACGTTTTCTGGGATCCTATTGTAAAAGCGTACACATTGTCCCATAAAAGAATTACGGATTCGATGCAACCGAGTTACAGGTGCACCAAGATTATGCCTATTTCTAGTGTTAACATTATGAAAATCACCAACTTTAGTGAAATTATTGATGTTTTTCTTAACATACATAACATTTTCAAAAATATATTGAGATGCAACTGTCAATATACTTATTTCTTTAAACTTTTGCCTTAACCCTTTCAGACCTGATTTTTTATTTTTTAGAATTTGTTTGAGCCGATTTTATTTCAGTTAGATATTCGCCTATTGAGCATGGAAAAACAAAAAAAAAATTGATTATTAGATTATTTTCCGAGAAAATTGATGTTTTCTTTATGTGATCAAATGTGGACATTCGGCATAAGTGATTATAATAACTGATGTATGGGTATAATTGAACAAATAACAAATAGCTTGATTTTGGCCATTTTTATTATTACAAAAGTATGAAATTCAAACTAAAAATAATTAAACATCTTCAAAACAAAAATAAATCTTCTTACAAAATAAAACAACATAAAAAATCTTCTAAAAAGACAACAAAATAGTAGGAACTTTAGTTACTTAGGTATGAAAACTTAGGAAGCAATTTTTGTCTTTAGTCAGACATAAGTGCACTTTGCACTTTATGCATTTGATGCGGGATTTCCCTTTACACCCCGTTAACTTACAGCGCGTTCCACAACCATCGTCATGAGCTGGAAAGTGACCAATACCATCTCGAGCAATTTCAGTTGACGGACGTACTTCTCCTGGTCTTCTAGGAACAACTACTGGTAAAGGACTGCTCAAACTACTTGGACGACCCCTTTTAGCACCTGATATTTTGTTTCGAAGAACTAAACTTTCAGCTAAGCGTCGACGAAAGTGAAGAAGTGCGAGCCGTTTTGCTTTTGGTATCCCAAGCAAGTCACAATCCATATCATACTCGCGGTAGGCTTGAACAACTGCCAAATCTGATGCGTGGAATATCATACGCAAAGGCCACTTCTTTGACTTTATAAACGTTCTATAATAACTCATAAGTTGATCAAGGAGATCTTCCCCTCCCATGGCGTGATTGTACTTTTTTACAATTTCAGGCCTCTCGACTTCTATAAATCTCTTCTCTGTTTTGGACCATCTTTTCACCATATCTTTTTCTCCTATACCAACGAAATTGGAAGCTAAGTTGGCTGGTTTGTTATCAAGCCATTTCACCATGGTGACATCTCCATCCGTACTACAAATCTCTTCGGCAAAACCCCTTGGTTTCTTTTTTATATCTTTGTCACTAAGCAACGGTGGCCTTGTAAATCTATTGACACGCGCAGTGCAGGTAGCCATTATGCCTTTGTGTTTCAAAATTTGGAGCATGTAATAAGACGAGAAGTAATTATCGCAATATAACTCATGACCTCTACTGTCACCGACTCTTTTCATTAGATGTAATACTACCGCAGCTCCAAAGCCTACTTTCTTTATCAGTGACCTGTCTAATTCTGGAATAGAATTTTGATAAATAATAAAGTCATAGGCACGGCCATTTTTCCCACACAAAAAGAAAAGCTTGATTCCCCATGGACAAGGTTTTCCTTTGATGTACTGCTTAGCAGAATGTTTCCCTGTAAAAGGAACTATTTGTTCATCGACACACAATTCTTTTTCTAGCGGTATTTCTAAGCATCGGCTTCGGATCGCATTATAGATTGGTCTTACTTTATAAAACACGTCAGTGCAATTAGTAGGCTTTTTCATATTATCTACTAAATGGAGATTGTTACGAAGTTCAAAGAACCTATCTCTTGCCATATTGTTAGTGAAAAGTGGAATGCTAATATGATTTTCCCAGTACATTTTCAAAACTGGATAGTTGAAAACTCCCGTTGCCATGTGCAAACCAAATAAAATTTCAATTTCATAGCTGGACGTAGGCTTAAACCTGGTTTTTCCTGACTGTACTGCATATAAGTTTGTCATTTCGGCCATTTGTTCAAAAAGCTCTACAGGAACATATCTATTATAATAACAAATGGGATCTTGCACGATGGGTTCTAAAGCTATTGGTAGCAAGAAATCCGTTGGTATTGTGTTATTTATTTGTCTATGCCTCCACTTTATGTTCGGTTTTGGCGTAAGGTAATCGAAAAGTTCAGCACTCGGCGTAACTTGCTCCTCTTCGCCCTCCACAATATCCGGCTCTCTTGGCGCCTCAGGCTCGGACTCGTAATTGAAAGCTGACCTTTCTTCGTCTTCACTTTCGTCTTCTTGTTCGTCAGGGGGGTCAAGTGGGGTGTACTCTCTTTGATTCTGAGTTACTACATCGGCTCCCAACCTAACGTGTCTCGCAAATGGGACATTATTATTATTTCCCACATCCTCATCATCCGAAGATAGCTCAAATTCCGACTGGTTATCCTTTTCCAAAGCTCTCAAAGCATCCCTCGAAAACATGATTATAATTTGATCATAAATTTACCTGTAATAAACACAATTTAAGACTTTACCACGCAAATTTTATAATAAATTATAACATTTATTACCAGAAAATAACTTTATTTACTAACAGCAGCAAAGTACCTATTTTGAAAAAAATGTTTAACCAATACCTACTGTCCACGTTTGTGGACATAACGAATATTCGCGATTTATTGTACAAATAACTAAAAATTTTGATGTAAAATACTTTGTTCTTTGCCTATATAGTATAACTTATCCATTTATATTTATTTCAAAACATATCTAGCAGAAAAACTTGAAATTTCAATAAAATAAAAATGACTTACCTACTCAGTTCAAATTTTCGCTGGTAACTGACCGAAAATGGCTTAGAAGTGCACACACGTATCAATAGATGCCGCTAGTTGTTTCATTTTTAATAATTTAGAATGTTCGCAAGCGATGACAACAGTTTTTATTTACGTAAAATTTAAATTTAGTAGTAAAAAGACTCAAAACTTTTATGTCCTCAATTGTGCACGCGAGGTCTGAAAGGGTTAAGGAGTCCTTAGGACCTAAGTTATAGATTGCACGAATAGCTCGCTTCTGCAGGACAAATATTGGTTGAATACCGGCTGCATTGCCCCAAATTAAAATCCCATAGGACATAATACTATGGAAGTAACTGAAGAAAACAAGTCGAGCCGTATCTACGTCAGTTAATGATCTAATTTTTTTGACCGCGAAAGCTGCAGAGCTAAGTCTGTTCGCCAATCTATCAATATGGGGTCCCCACTGTAATTTGGAGTCTCTGGTGATACCGAGAAACACCGTAGAATCGACAGGATCTACGGGTTCACCATTCAAGAGTACATTGGCTTTAACAACCTTCGTGTTTGGTGTTCTAAAAATAATACATTTAGTTTTTTTACTATTAGTTATAAAGTTGAATGATATGGTTTTTTTTTTATTTTACTATAGATTATTCTCTAAATTGGTGTTTAATCTTTATCATAGTTATTAAGTAGGATATTTTAGAGTAATTTTTTTATGTATTGAGACTGTTTGTGCAAAACTTGATTAACTGAGTTGTTGACCGTTGTGTACTTACTTTACTTAACACGCATTCTATCTATATGGGTAAACAAATAATGGGTATTTTCATTGGTTCAACTTGCAAAACGTGATTTTAAAAACATTTTTATGTTAATGGTATACTAAATGATGAATTTGTGTCAATAGAACAAGTCACCATAGGTGTTAGGCATTTTCTTCTACCGCTATATGAATTGAATAGAAATACAATTTAAAAGTTTTTTGCCACTAATTTTCATAGTGACAACATCAATATAAAAGTTGCAAGGATGATGGACCTGGTAAATTTCATATAGCATTTTTTTTAATTACTGTACTTGTATTTAACAAGATATACCATAATAAATTTTGTCAGTTTATAAATTAATTTTAGTCTACTTGTATATGTGTTGTTGTATTGTATATTATTTAATATATCATCGAAAATATTCAAATAATGTATTCGTCATCATACATATACTCATTTGGAAAATGAACTCATGACCCACCCACATTTACTTCTATACAATGTATGCACTTGTCAGTTTTATTCATTCCATGAAATTTGGCAAAATAAAATATTCACGTTAGATATAATTCTTTTCGGGTGTTACTAGTGTTAATTATTGTATATAAGTCATCCAGTTGTGTTTCTTTGTGGAATGAAAAATAAACTGTTAATGTGAAATGTCATTTTATTTTGTTCACCTCGTCGCATGGCCCAAAATAGATATAAAGATACAAATCATCAGCTTCACGCTGTATCCCGCACACAGCAGGGTCACCTAGTATTAAGGGGCTGTTCAAGTATTACGTAAGCAGATTTTTTACAATATTTGCTTTGATAATTCTCGTCGAATTCACCACAACCGCCGTCGTCAGAAGACGATTATCGCACTGCGCCTTCGACTACTGGTTCGGAGGGAGAAATGTCTGATTCGGATAGGCCGGCCTAAGAGCACGCCGGCGCACGCGGATACAGCGTGAAGGTTGAAATAAAAAAAATATAGTGTCTACAAAAAAAATATAGCAGTTGCGACTTGCGAACTCTCCTGGGTATCGAATACCAGAAACGTATAAAAAAATTCGAGGCATTCCGTGTTGAGTGGCGGAATTTATCGCCGGGTACAAAATTAATAAAAGAACCAAAAATAAAATCCTCAAAACTAGTCAGATTGTTTATTACGTCAAATATGGTTCCATACATGATAGGAGTGTTCCTACTTAACTGAAAACATGCTTACATTACCATTACATTTATTTCTTGAAATAGCACAATTATCGCGTAAAAACTATTTTATACTAAATTATATCCGTTTTATATAACATACAAAAATATTAACAAAAAAACTATAGTTAGTGTATTTATGGAGGCATGCATATGCAGAGGTAGATCGGTACATTATAACAACTGCAGAGCAGGTCGGTGACGCCACGGGCCGGTGATTCTTACTTAGTTATAGAGTTATTGAGGGACTTCCGTGGGAGTGTCCCCTTTGCAAACGCTACTCAACACACAATTGGCAATTATGATAGTATTCATATTTTTTCACAAAATAAAAAATTTCACCACATTCTATAATAAAGAAACTGAATGAGTTTTTTAATAATAGAAAATGATGTAATGTAATTCATGACCTGTAAAGTAACAATTCCTGAACGCCACTTAATGTGGCATAATCATTATATAAGACAGAACAAAGAAGTGAAAATTCATAATCAAAAAAGTTTTTAGTGTACAGGTGATTCCCCGTCACCCGTGGCGGTGGGCCGTGCTTCACAGTACGACTTACAAGCGATACGAGCTATCTTACAAACAAATATATGTACGTTTAGGAATCAAATACATAAAGAACAGCGATATCTATTTACAAATGTCAAGCTTCTCGCACAAAAATACTTTTATTTTTAATAGAACATTATATGTCAAACACTATTTATTTATATAGTTATGTCCTTGTCGCCCTGAAACTACGAGTACAGCACTAAAGTAAAAAAACTCCTATTTTGCATCCTTTTAGGGGTTTTCCCGTTTATTTTATCCACAGATAACATATAACTACTAATAGTTTTTACACAAGTAAAAAAAAATCAATACTATGTGCGACAAGGACATCGCATTGTACATAAACATTTCAAATATATATTAAAAAAGTATTATTATAATAAAAAGTTGTCAAATATCTCCCTTCCGCCTTTTTGTTGTTTGAATTTCGCGGCTATGTAAAAAGCGTTACAGAGCTCGTATCGGACAATACTATACATTGTATGAATACTGCAAGTTATAGACGTGTAAACATGGAGTTCACTAACGTTGAAATTCGCACTATTTTGAAGTTTTCCTTCGATAAAGGCAAATCCGCTAGAGAAACGTTCCGTGAGATTGATGGTGTTTGGTGGATGGCACTCTATCACTTCGAGCTGCGGAGGAATGGTTTCGACAATTCAGAGCCGGTGAAAACGACACCATGGACAAACCAGCCGGCGCAATACCTGTGACGATGAATACCGATCAACTCATGGAAGATGGGAGTTAGTCACCAAACCATTTTAAATCATCTGCAGAAGGCTGGATACAAAAAAAGCTTGATGTTTGGGTGTCGCGTGATTCGACGCAAACCTTCTGGACCGACCGAAACGGAACGAACTAGATCCATTTTTGAAGCGAATGGTGACTGGCGACGAAAAAGCTGTTCCCATATGGTCCGACGTTTAATTCTACCATTACCTGCGAACACCTGGACCGCTTGAAGCAGACAATCGACTCCTACAAGGGGGTATTATGAAGTTGCCGTCTAGATGGAGACAGATTATCGAAGGAAACGGCGCATATTTGAACTAAATCTGATCACTGTAACACTTTTTATAAAGCATTGAATAAAGAGCAAAAAAGCGGAATAGCGGATATTTGACAACCATATAATGTCGACAAGATAAAATAAATTCTATGAAATGTACTATTTATTTATTATGTAACAATTTCGAAGCACTAAAACATACGTTCAAATGGTATCTTCCATAGATTAACATCAGCCGGGCTTGTCATAGACATGTTTAATTTTTTTTTTGAAAACACTATCACTGGATTTTAAGCATACAGCCTTTCGATTTTTAGTTTTCGTTTGGCCTAAAAACAAGCCTGGCCTCAAAGCATACAAAAAGACAGACAGATTTAGTTGTTATTGAGACACAGTGGTCGTACATGCCGGGTATTGAGGTAGTGTTGTGAATCACTCGGTATCGGAGGCCGGCGCTTACTTATCGATATCGTTAAACACATCCGTAAGATAGAACCACAATACCCTGTGCTCGATTCTAATCCTAAATCACTTAACGCTAAGGGACAGTAAGATCGCAAAGGTTGCGTATACGACATTTTTTTATATCAAAAATAATTGTTTAGATTAACATTTTAAGTGTAAATATAATGTATAGCACATTATAATGTATATGTCGCTCGGTTAACGTCACTCGGGTCGAGAAACTCTTATTTAGATTTAAAACTCCTATAAGCCTCTATAAAATTAGAATGATAGATATTTTTAGATCGAAATTAGGCCAGTAGAAACTTCTTATTCGAATAACAGTAACCGCTTACGAAGACGTGTCATCACTCGAGCGACTACTAATATTTAATTTAAAAAGTTTATTAAATAGAAATATTTTTATTCGACAATATGAAAAATCTATATTATTCAAGTAATATTTAACACGAATTGGAAAAAATCCCGACAACTGCCACCTTTGCGACGAAATTACACAGAAACTGTTATTATATTATGAAATATAGAAGTATTTTTTGAATAAGTACTATTACATTGAACGATGAGGTATTTTAAGACTATGTAACACCACCAAATATAATGCTATTTACTGTCGTAACGGAACAAGATGCACTGCGACCAGGACGTGAGAGACATCTATAGATCGTATGAAACAACCATTACAGTTATATATTCTATATAACAACTGTCTGAGTCGACCCTAAAATATATAAATATATTATTATATATATTTTTTGTTTTTATTCTTCTTTTTTTTTTGGATGTCGCAGTACATTTTGCGGCTAAGCTAGCGTCTGTAGACAGTTTACGCTGCGCTGTAGTCAGTAACACAGTATTATATAATAGCCACATGATTATAATCTTACTATTTACATCAATTTTACACAATTACAAATGAATGTCTCATTAAATCTAATTTGGAGAAAAACAGATCGACACCATTGATGAATGACCACAGCGCAGGTTTGAATCAGGAGGGAGGTTTTAAAATGGCGCGCGAGAATATGTCTCGAGCCTGCGACCATTTCCCCCCCCATGATGCTATAATTTTGTATAGCAACAAGCACGTTATGAGACCCGCGTGGCACCACAACGCGTGTGACCGTCGAAGCACAAAAGTTAATCAGGTATTTCATGATTATTTTAGTTGATATCTGACTTTTTCCCGGATTTATGTCCACATTTCAAGTTCGTCGAACTTATAAATATATACAGTCTTTGGATACTTCTCTATCACTAAGACCCCTTCGCCGCGACATTGTAAATAGTTTACTCTCTCGAAAATATATTTCGGAGTTGTTTTTTTAGCATATTTCTTTAAATCTACGCTTTAGTCACGCAGTGACCTGCTTATTATTATGTCTCCTGTCATTTTGTCACGTGAAATTTACACGAATTACGACCGCATATGGACATTTTTTTTATATTATAACAAAAGACAATTATTACGCATGTAATATTCTCAAAACGTGATAATACGTCAAACTCCTTGTGCCACACCAGCGAAACTTTTCAATATTTCTATATCGATTCGATTAGCGAGAAAAATAAATTCGATATAATTCGAGTTAAAATCGATAAAAATCCTTCAAAATCGATATAGTTGCCAATCGAATATAAAGTTTACATAATATGTGGGCTAAATATTTTTTATTTTATCTGTTTTCAACCACGTCCATATGCGTGTGGCCAAAAAACATCCATACAGAGAAAAAAATGGGCAAGTTCAATACCAAAAAAGTACCAGAATATCTGAGAGTACGTTTTTACACATTGAACTGACGCTATTTTGTTATATATATATGACGTCGTTCTGGCTGTTTATCATAAATAATGTTTGTACTCGTTACATATCGCCCGTCACACTTATACCTAAATATACATAAAAATATCACAGCACTATCGATTCACTTACACTAAAGCCGAAACGCTTTGCGTTAACGGCTTTCAATAAAATCAATAAAAAAAGGAATCGAAATTGAAATGCAAATACACCATTCCATACATTGTTTGTATTATCGTTACAATATAGCTACGAAAATAACTTCTACATCGAAGATGGTTAAAAATGTAAATATTTAAAACTGTAGAACGTCGTTTCATTATAAGAGAATTTTATTATAACGACAACAAAAACAAGGAAGCGACGGCAGAAAAACTCAAGCATAATAAAAAATACAAATTACAAAGTGCCGCAAAAACGTATGTAGGTACCAAAAATATTTACAACAGCTGATCTTTTTATAACCAAATCTTACTTCTAACTTTGGAAATTCAATATTATTTTACAACGTACGCCGCCATTTTATTATTTAACTTGTATATTATATGATTATATATAATAATGAAATATAAACACTATTTTATATTTGAACACTATTGGTTGAGGTATATTGTTGTTGTATTTAAATGTATTGCGGATCTTATTCTAAGGAGATATGGCGGCGTATACTGCAAAATTGGGCAGAATTTTATATAATTCTCAGAATTTTTCACTTAAAGCCCGTAATAGTCCATTAAAAACTAAAGAGAAAGTGCGAAAAAAGCAATCACTCACCTCTCATGCAAAAACTCGTACGATATATCTATAGTATGTGATAGATTTCCAACTTCATAGTTAAATTACAAAAGTTAATTACTGTGTAATAATATGTATAGTTAGTTCAGCTTCACGCATAATCCCGCACACAGCAGGGTAGGCAGAGGGAACCTAGTGTTAAGACATTCTGTTCCCCACTTTCTGCCGATTTTTGGAGACAATGTGTGTTGTGTTCTGCCATTCAACACGTAACCGTATTTATAAAAGTAATAAAATAATATAGAAAAACAGTACAACAGTTATTAATAATAAAATGCTTACTATATTATAAAATATATAATATAAAGAAAAACAATAAAATATTATGTGAACAAACTTGGATATACAAGTCCAATGACTTGTCAAAGGTATGATGTCATCAGACAAAATTTGACACATTATTCAAATCTAAAGAAATATTATGAATATAGAACTTTTGTTTAATTAGAATTAATGTATGAGATATTTATGTAAGTTAATATTTAATATTTGTAACGATTTCCAAATTATTATATTTCAAAATAAATTGTTAAATTGTAGTGAAAAATGTGGGTAGTTCTACTGAAGCTAAGGTTACCATGATTAGTAACCTTTTATGTAAAATGCATTGTGTATAGAGCATTATTATAACTGATATAAAAAAACAATAATTGCAAATACTGGAATAATGGCATATAAAACATATGCCGTTAGTAGTATAAAAGAACGCAACTTTAAATAATAAAATTAACTTCAAAGTTGGAAAATCTATGACAAAGAGACATATGCACACAATCATTATTATTATTTATAAGCAAATTAAACTTAACTAAATGAGGTAGCACTATGAAATATGCATAACATTAACCGTACTAAATGGTTTTGGTGGGATTTATATAATATTATATCAACAATAAAATATTTGCTATTGTATATTGAGGTACATAATTGTTTCCGATTGAGGTAGCTATGTGGAAGTATGGCGGCCATTACTGCCGTTAAAAAAATATTTCAATTTACAAAAGAGATATATTAAGAATATCTTGTAAATAATAACTCTTGAACAAGGCAGTAATGGTGACCAAACATTTGGACAGGACAGAGCGTCCCAAAACATATATATATGTATATACAAAAATACCTTCAAAAGTTGTACAAATTAGTAAAAATATTTTAGGTAACGTACAAAAGTCAAGAGGCGAGGGTTTGAGTCCTGGCGGGACTCGAACCCTCGCCTCGTCATTCAATTTCACGTTCCCAAAATTTTTTTTTCTATTTTTAGTGTGGAATAACATGAAATATGTTAAAAATACATAATTAGTATGTAAAAGAAAAAACAAAAAATATTCAAAATATATCAGTATTCATAATAGACAGTCGATTAGTCTCAACTATATCACCATATGTGTAAGAATATTCCGGATATACCTTCGTTATGATTGGTTCCCATTTTTGCGTGTCATAGGTAGTAGCTTCGATTGCTGGTGCGTAATTTTGATTATATACCTGATTGTTTTCATTGTTTATAGTCAATAAAGGATCAATATGGGGTAACATGTGGTCGTCAAGGTCCAGGAAACCATTGCCGTCGCTCGGGAATGTGTTAAACTCCGGACCATATTCAGCTGGATAGGTGTAGTTTGATATGGATGTTTGCGGATTCTGTTCTATTGTATCTGAAAATTCATTTAATTTGATTATATATTTAGTTATTTTGGGACTTCATAAGATAGTGAGAACTGTGGGTAAATAAGATGGGTGGGGGATTCAATATCCACTTGGGGAGAATTCATTATTTTGCACTTTTTTTTTATTTTTAAAACAGGCCCTATTTAATTTTATCAAAGTTCTGATATTCGAAAGAAATGAAGAGAGGACAGAATGAAATATCAGTGTGAATGGTAAGATATCAGAATAAGTAATTGAAGTGGCATACTTCCGGGAAAGGCGAATCGCAAACAAGTACATGCAACAAAGTTAACGGAGTGTTAGCTGCATTGATGAGACGGCGAAACATCAGCACAGCTGCGCATTTGGCTGTACACAATGCAGTGCTGGTACCGACATTGTTATACGGCAGCGAAACGTGGGTATTACAGAAGAAGAATGAAAGAAAGATGAATGCCGTGGGTACACGATCTCTTCGGAGTATATGCGGAGTCAGCTTAGCAGATCGAATCCCCAATGAAAAGAAACAAAGAATGGCAGGTACTATCGAGAATGGTATCATGTGAACAAGGCGAAACAGGTATCTAGACTACCCTGCTAGGTATAAAGAAAATCTGAGTTATTTGTTTTTATTGTCTACTTCAAGATGTTGAGTAGTAGAATTCTACGAAACGATGTCTAACTTTAAGGAAGATATATTAAAATTGAAATTTAATCATTCCACAAAGCAAACCACTAAGCATTTCGTATATAGACAGGCGCTATTAGTTGCGGGTTAATCCCTACTCGGAGGAAAATTTAGCATTTTATTTTCCACACTTTGCTAATAAGACGCGATGAATAAAGCTCAGTTATCAGTTTGGACACTGAGTTATAGTCATCGCGTTTTATATAACTTTATTCACTCAACACGGTTGTACATAGAAATTTGAGTGTGTCCCTTATGCGGGAATATAGCATGAAGTTAAAAAAAAAGTTTAAAAAGTAAGAGAAATAAACTCACCATCAAAGATCACACTATTATTCGGCACAACATTATTAACGAGCTCGACTACACTCATAGCATCAGTTTCGTTTGTATTCTCAAATATTTCCAATTCCTTTGCAATGGTAGTGTGATTGAGACTGTTCGACTCCATCGTACTGTCATCTGGTTCATTGAATATAATACTTTCTAATTTTGCATCTGTCAATTGAGATATGTCGACTTGTAAATGCGCGCTCAAATCATTTGTTTTATTATTTATTTCAGTTTCAATTTCTTTAATAAAATCATCAATTTCATCATAATCAGATTCGTTAATATCTGGCACATTCTCCGATTTTTTATATTTTTTACCATCAGTTTTATGCATTCTACGCAAATGTTTATGCCAATTGGGATAGCTAGCAAAAGATTTCTCGCAAACGGGACATTTATAGGGCTTAGATCCAGTGTGTATGTTCAAATGCTGTTGTAATTGCCCAAGCTTGACGAACCCCTTGCCGCAATATGAACAATTATGTGTTTTAGTTTCCGAATGTGTTTTTATATGTTCTATCAATCTGTTCTTAGCATTGTACACTTTCCCGCAGACTTTGCAAAGATGGATAATGGTTTCAAAGTGTTGTGGCACATGTTTTAATATGAGATATTTTTCACTATAGTTTCGGTTGCATACAGGACAAACAAACAGCTTTTTTTTATGTATGTCTAGATGTCGTTCGCAAGCTTTGAGGGAAGTGAAGAGAAGGCCGCACTGTTTACACCAGTTTTGTTGAGAGCGATGGACACGCTGATGGCTGATTAGATCTTTTGGTGTTGAAAACCTGAAAACACAAGTTAGTATCTTCAAATAAATAAATCATTTGTGCTTATATATATATGTGATAAGTATTAGCAAATAAAGACGTTATGGAGCAGTGGGATAACGTCTCACTGTAAATGAGTGGGTTGTGGATTTAATCTCCATTTAATCCCTACGTAATAAATGTATGTGTTATGTGTATCAAATGTGTATGTGTTATGTTGGAGCAGAAATATTGACTTGTCTAGGAGTGCCAAGAAGTATATTATATCGAAGTCAACAGATTTAAAAGCACTGCTGAAATCCAGTAAGACCATAACAGTGAGCTTGGTGTTATCATAGCCCAACGTATGTTCTCCATAATATTCAGCAGTTTTACAGTTGTGCTGTGGAAGGGAAGGAAACCGAACTGGAAAGGACACAGTAAATTGTTGGTTGAGAGAAAGGAGTAAAGCTGGGAATTGACTTAAGATTCGAGGACTTTGGATAGAACAGGGAGGATAGATGTAGGCCGGTAATCAGTGAAATTGGAAGGATTTGATGATTTGGGTAATGGAATGATTATTCTTCTATTGTGAAGGAAAGACATTACTTGACAGTGAATAGTTTATAATGTGGGTGAGCACTGGTGCAATGTTTTCCAACACAGGAAGAATCATCTCAACCCTGAGATTATCAACTCCAAAGGCTTTAGTTGAAATTGAGCTAACACATATGTAAGATTATATATATCAATCAATATATTGAAACTCAAATAAAATTCAAAATAAAAACAAATACTGACACTTTATCACACCCCTCCTCTGTACAGCTAACACAGTGTACTCCGTGAGCGTCCCTCAAATGTTCTCTGAGCCTCAGTTCTGTTGCATACTTGTGTCCACAGTGGAAACAAGAGAATGGCTTTCCATTGGCATCCAAACTGGCCTGGCACACCCCCATGTGGGTTACTAGGAGTGACAGACGGCTAAATGTTTTCAGGCATATGTCACAGCTAGAATATTATCAAAAATGCATTAAAAAATAATTTATATTCTGAGTGATTCATAATACTAGAATTGATAAATTCAAGTTATCTCACAGATTTTAATTGATAATATTATTATTAAGTAATTTATTTGACTTTTTGACTGAGGCCCTTCATAGCGCAAGGGCACAAAGTGTGACTGTAAGCTTAAGTGGTTGTGGTTCTTGAGTGGGGACACAAGTAGAAATATATATTATATTTAAATTTTCATTTCCTCTAGTTTCATGGCAAAGCACGGCGTTAAGTTCCACCATTCAACACGCAATGCCTCCAGAATTTGGCAGAAAATGGGGTATTAATACTAGGTTCCTTCTGCCTACCCTGCTTTCTGTAAGATAAGGCATGAAGATGATTTTTAGTTTTCTTATAACTTGATTTTATCATAGCAGTGTTCGAATCTTATGCTTGACACTTGTGGGTTTGACTTGCATTATATTATTTAATTGAAATTGTTATTCTCTTAACAAACTTTTAGATTTATAATGCTTATCAACCCACTTGTGACTTTGTCTGCTTAAAGATTTTGTAATGTTATTGACAAATTACGCAAAATCTTTATATAAATCGTAGCCCATATGTGGTATACCACATATGGGCTACAATATATATATATATATATATAAAAAGTATATTACTGTAAAGTTGTATCTTTTTCACAAATTTATCTTATTCATTCAGGAATTTACATTTAATAAGATGTATTTAAAACTCACCAAAACCTATCCTTCACAACATGATTGTAAGAATGATCACTGAACACCGAATATTTCTCAAACTGCTTCCCACATACGTTGCATGTATAGACTATATCTTCATTCCCATGTTCACATGAAAAATGAGCATCAAACTCCACTCTATCTTTATACACAAGAGGGCAGAATTTGCATAAAATTCCACCCAACTGCTTTATATAATTTTCATCTTTATGCAAATTTATTTGTATGTCTGTACTCTGTTCGTTTATATCTCCAAAATGCTTTTTCAAATGTTCCGAAGCGTTCTTTTTGCTTGAAATATTTTCATTACATATGGGACAGAAGTATATGGAGGCAGAGTGTGTATCAACATGTTCCTTGCAGCTGTTTAATGTATCTATTTGTTTGTTACATGCTTGGCACTTGAACGGTGGCATATCAGTGTCGTTATGAATGATTTGATGTAATTGCAACTCCTTTTTAGAAGTAAATCTAAAAATTAGACAAAATATTTACATATAGTGGTGGTACATGATAAAATATTTCCTCTTATCTTATAATTATTTTCATATCCTCGCTTTGATGAGGTAATAAATGGCATTGAGTCCTTCCTCAATGATACTGCCTCCGGAATTCAATGGAAAATGGGTCGCGGATATGTCCTAATTAAACTAGTTTCCAGATTACCCCCGTCATTTTTGCTTTATGTGGGATATAACATTAAGTTAAAAAATACATCATATCATAGGAGGAGAAAACTCTATGTCAGTCTGAAATTTGAGGCATTGATTGTTAAAAATCGAAGGTATTCTAATGAAAATAGTTTAAAATCATAGTCCGATTGGAAATTGAACCCACCCATTGAACCATTGTGTTTACATTCAGATACTGTTCCAATGCACCTAAGCTCCCTCTATAAATATTTAGTGATCATGGCGCATTGGCACAGCAGGTATTCTTGATGTGCCACTGTATTTTTCTTCTTCTGGTTGTGAGTTCTAACTCCACTCAGGGAGATGGTTGAACAGAAATTAAAGTATAAAAAAATTGTTACTTACTCCTTACTGCAGGAAGCACATTTGAATCTATGCATAACATTGACATGTTCTCTCAGAGACAAGGACTTTGAGAATAATTTGGAACAATGTTCACACCTGGAATATAAATTTTGAAAATATTTAAACATTTTTTAAAGTTGTTATTTACAATGTTATTTACAAATTGGATGGTTTCATAAAGGTTTGAAATCCCCTATTATTTATATATATTTTTTTTAGTTTCTAAAATCTCTTAGTCAAGGTAAGTCAAGGATCTGGACTGTATAGGCAATGCATCTAGTATAACATCCTACTGAAGAATATGCTGCTTTTACTGCAGCAATTCTTGGCAAATTTTATGCTTAAATCGGCATTGACATTTTATATTATCCATAAGTTTTTGGGCAAATTGAAAGATAACCTCTAACAGTGGAGGTGAGGGTTAATTTCAGTAAAATAATGTTGGTTAGTCATATACATTAACCCTATACTTAAGGTGGCTAAGAGGAGAAACCCTTACACTCACATAGCACAATTAGTATTCCATTTATTCACTTTCCTAAAATATAAGTAATTATATAAGTTAAAACTTACTTGAATCTATCTTTAATAACATGACTTGTGTAACAGTGGCCACGAAAACTGGGGTACCCAGTTATCTCCTTATGACACACTACACAAGTGTATACTATGTCTTTGCTTCCAGTTTCATGTTTAACATAATGCATGTCATACTCTCTTTTATTAGCATAAGTAATATGACATATATGACAGTATATGCCACCAACTAAATCAATTGTAGTGGGTTTAGGACCCAGCTGGGAGGGTTGTGTAGCTGAGTGTGATCTCTCCTGGTGTATATGGGTGTGCGAAGCCATTTTATTCCCCTCTGCTAAGTGCAATCCATTTATTGAGCATGTATGTCTGTCAAATGTGGGTTTCTATGACTGATGCGGGGAACATTGTTGTTATTTTGTTGTTATGCACCTACATGTTTTTAAAATTGTTTTTGATCTGCAAATAATATATTAAAGATATAAATCAAATTTATATCCGGCCAATACAGATATAACATATTTGCAATTTTATATGGAACTTTCATTTTTAACAACATTATAAATTGATGTCAAAAGATTATCACTTATGTTCAATTGAAATTGTTGCATCAATAACAAGCAAGCAAAGGGTATAAAAAAAGTATGTAGTACATTCATTCATTTAGACTGATAGTCAAGACACTCAACTAAAAGATCTATAACGAGGTTTCCGTCACCCACGACCTTGACTGTCCAGTATTATTCCAAAAGCTCTGTATATACATATTTTTGTATTGTGTGCCTATGAATATATTTAAAATTCGCTATGTTTTACTGTTACAAGAATGTTTCACAAGAAAATAATAAGTTCTTTTGAAAATATCTTTAGTTAAGATTCAATTTTTAGGGTCGTAATGCGGCCTATGTAATGAATTAACATAAATGTCTGAATTAATACTTACAAAATCGGTTAGAAACTAATAAAATTGCATCGGACAGGGGTCCAACGTTACATTTTACATTACAACAGCCGAAATAAAACATAAAGGATAAAAAATGCAACGCCGGACGACAAACAACGCCAAGAAAACGTGTGGATTTCGGTTTTTGACATCTGTGGAGCCGCTGAAGAAAAAAAATCAATAATCAATTTTAATAAAAATGGTAAAAATGGTGAAAGGTACACACTTTCTTTTACAACTTTACTTACTAAGCTATAATTACATGTTTATTTTTATTTTTATTTTATAGGAAGCCAACGTTGTATACAATAATAATTGCAATGAAAAAAAACCGAAATATGCTTAACAGACTATAAAATAAACTGTATACCGCACCTAAAGGCTAACTTGATAAGAAATTAACTAAAAAAAGAGAACAAACATAATACAAATCAATATGTTAATCAGTTATTTCACTCACTGCACTTCTTTTATTCATGTCATAAAAATATATTCGATAATATTTTAAATACCGGCTGTATATAAAACAAATTAAAATACTTATTTATTAAGAAGAATAATACTTGAGGCCGTCGTAGCGCAGCGGCACAAGAGTATGAATGTAACGGGACGGTTGTGGATTCGATCCCCAATTGAGGAAGTGAAATATTTAAGCGCGGCGTTGAGTTCTGCCACTCAACACGCAATGCCTCCAGAATTCAGCAGAAAGTGGGGAACGGAGTGTCTTAACATTAGGTTCCCTCTAACTACCATGCTATGTACGGGATACACCGTGAAGTTGGTTTTCTTAAAGAATAATACTTGTTCAAAAGCAGTTGGCAACATTAAATAATTTTTCTGGGCAAGTACAATTTTTTTACAAATTTTTAATAACTGTCAATTTGACATTTTGAATTATAAACAATAAAATTTTGCATACTTATATTATTAAATTAGTCTTATCAAATAATTGAAATTGTTAATTAAAATTGTTTGTTTTCTTTTGAAATATTATATTTGCCACCTGTGATCAGTGACGATTACTTTTCCAATATTTTTTATTATACGGTAAGCACTCTTTTGCATATTTGATGTAAGCTCGCAGCTTAATCATAGCTTTTATTATGGATTTTAATAAATATTTCTGTTTGATACACGATTTTCTGTCCTTATTTGATAATAGATTTTTTATCATTGTTAAATTAAAAATTAAAGGGAAGATTTACGCGTATATTTTATAGTTTGGAAATCATTAGTATAGCTTCGGAAAGGGCGTCTGTAATCAAAAGTTCGTCTAATGTTTTGTGATGAAATCAACATTAACTTGGCATAATGCCAGCTAACTTCCAGAAATAAACTATTGGAGCTTGTGAGTGTATAGAAAGCACGTAAAAACGCAGCACCTGTAACTTGTTTTTTTATAAATGGACCGTCAATATAATATTAACTCAAGCGCCCATGGCTCTTTTAGAAGTAGAGATTCATCATCGACTACAGAAAGTGATCCGCGTGAGAAAATTAAGGATTGTCTTCGAAAATTTATAGCATTTATGTTTACGCAAGTGGGTGTAGGTGCCTTAGTTGTGTGCTACGCGATCTTAGGCGCCGCGGGCTTCATGCATATCGAGAAAGACAGTCCGGATGAACAAATGGAAAATGTTATTCAATGGAGGAAAAATTGTGTGGAACAATTGTGGACTATTACAAACAAATATAATATATTGAATTATACTGCTTGGATGTCAAACAGTGACACCGTTCTAAAAGTATTTCAAAATAATGTTACTGCTGCCATACATTTGGGTTACAATGGAAGGTCTTCAGAGGATGTGTGGTCATTTCCTGCAGCTCTTATGTATTCTTTATCTGTATTCACAATGATTGGTTATGGGAATGTTGTACCGAAGACTGTTTGGGGAAAGATTGTGACTATAGCTTATGCCTGTTTTGGAATACCAATTTATGTTTTATATTTTTGTAATATGGGTAAAGTTCTAGCTCAGTCCTTCAAGTGGTTATACATTACTGCTCATGAGTGTAGCCGGAGAGAAGATCCTTTGCTAGAAGATGGTGAAGCACAACCAATTAAGAAAAAAATAACTGTTCCATCCACAGCTTGCCTTTGGGTCATATCATTTTATATACTAACAGGCACTATTATGTTTGGTGCTTGGGAAAAATGGAACTACCTAGACTCTACATATTTCTGTGTTATAAGTTTATGCAAGATAGGTTTTGGAGATTTTGTGCCTGGAGCCAACATAGTTGATTCAGCAGAAGGGTCACATTTGAAACTTGTAATAAATTTCATTTATGTATTATTAGGAATGGGTCTGGTGGCTATGTGTTATAACTTAATGTGTGAAGATGTGAGAGTCAAGGTTAGAGAACTTAGACAAGATTTAAAGAACTGTTTGGATGATATTACTTTGAAAATTACAGTTTGTATGAATGATACTAAATATTATCATCAAAAACAAACAAGAAATATAAAATGATATAGTTACAATAATAGAAGTTGGGGAAATGACTAGAATTTTGTTAATACTAAGTTTAATTGTGGCTTTGCCTGCTTAGGGAAAAAAGTCAAATGAAAATAACTAAGCAGTGTAAATTATGCTTCTGGGAGCTTTCAAGCTTGTCTCCTATGTATATAACATTTTTCATTGTGACTGCTCCTATTGATTATATTATTACTACTAGTATTAATAACTTATGGCTTAAATAGAATAAAAAAATATATATAGATTAAAAATCTATTGGAACCAGTACTTTCTGAGATTAGTGCCTTTAAGTACTCAAACTCTTCTGCTTTATAATATTAGCAAAGTTTTTTTTAGCTACATGCATATTGCTCCAGAATTATAAAGCAACTGAATGAATAACAATTTCTCTGTACATATATTTTTTTAATGATGATATTTTAAAATTATATTTAGGTTGTGTTAGTTGTGAAATATAAATATTTTTACTTTTACTATGTGTGACATGTCTTAAACAAGATTTTTTAGCTGATGTATGCATATTATGATTTTTTTTACATCTGTGAACTAATCTCACTTATTTTAGTAATGCATTTATCTTAATTGATTATATTTTTCTTTATTATTAAAACTAGCAACTTTTGTAAATAATGTTTTATTTACTTTAAACACTAATTATAATTAAATTGTTAAACAAAATAAAAATATTTTTGAAAATGCTATGTTATTTCAACGAAACAAAATAATGCCACCTTTTAAAATCACATTAATGATAATTTCTGTTTAAATAGCGTATTTTTGGATATTAAGCTTATGAAATACAATACATTCTTTCGATTTTATTAAAGAAAAGTGCAATATATAGGACCAATACACAATCAATGCTCAGATACTTCTAAAGAGATTCTATTTCGCAATTTAGTATTTTTTTATACTTATATAGTTAGTAGGTTTCGTCAGAAATCTATCAAGTGATATAAATATGTGCTAAACTTATTTTTACATACATAGAAATCAGTTATGGTTAATAAACAATATAGAAACTAAATGCAATGATTGTTGGTTTGATTCCCATTCTGGGGAGGATGCAGCGTGAGATGGATGCAGAAAATGGTAACTTTATATGTAGATTATTTAAATTTTGTCATAGTAATGTATCGAGAGTAAACACCATGTTGCCGCTACGGTTGCGGCGCGTCAGCGGGCACGAGGGCCGCGCTAACGATATACTGTTCATGCCGCCGGCTCGCCCTTCGCCGGAGAGTGCCCATGCTGTGGTGTTCTTTGGTGGTGATGTACAGGTTTGTGAGATCTAGTTTATTTATAGTTTTAGCAAGAAAATTTTTGCCGTGTTTGTTTTTAATGAGATAAAATTGTACCTGTAGTGATGTCTTTTTTTATATATTGCTATTTGCTTATTTAAATCTTGTCACTGTATCCCCCACGTAGCACGGTAGGCTGAAGGAAACTGCGCACCTAGGGTTAAGATACTTATTTCCTTCTTTAGACACTTCCGTTTCCCACTTTCCTCCGAATTCTTGGAGCATTTCATGTTGAGTGGCAGAACTCAGCACCGCGTTTACCTTTTGTTCGTTAATATAAAGTATTAAAAAATGTATACTGTTTTCTGTTTCAGGATTACCCAGAAGTGATGCAAGCGCATCGAGACAACAGGAATTATTTAAAATGGAACTTGGAGAATACGGCGCGTGTACTCTCCAGCAACTTCCCCACTAAACACATATTGGTAGTGAGACCTGCTAGGTAAATATTATATTTATATGTTTATGTATTTTATACATTTACATATTAAAATTATTTATAATAAGATCTTTTTTTCTAAAAAAATATGAACCGAGTGCAAACTATACAATTACATCTATAATTCTATTCACATAATTATTTTACAGGATAGAGTACAAAAGCTTCAGTTGTTACGACAACTTCGTTCCCAGCAACAACGCGGGAGTGCCCGACCACACGCCCACGCACAGCGCTCTGCATCATTTGGAAAGGTAAAGATGATACTGAAAATATTAAATTCTTTTTTCGGTCTGGTATGACAAGTTTTGGCGTTGAGCTGTGCCACTTTCTACGAAATGTTTTTTTAAAATATTTTTTCTACTATCCATTTAATAGTGCACAGTGACTTAACTATATATATATATATATATATATATATATATATATATATATAAATATAAATATAAAGAGATGTTCCCACTGTCTGAGGTAAGACACACACACATCCATAACTGCTGTGCGTAAATATTTTACACTAAAGGAATAAAATAGGGGTTGAATGTTTGTATAAGAAATTTTTATACAATTTGAAATTTACACCCTTAAGAATATTTGATTGAACACGTGTTTCATAGTTAAGAATTCACCCCTTAAACTGAAATAAATTTTATAAATATATTTAATAAATATTCGTAAAGTTCAAGCGGGCGAAGCCGCCCGCAAGGTCCGCAAGTATAATATAAAAATTTTAAAAACCTTTTTAAAAATAAGCTTTCTAGATTTTTTGGGGATAATATATTTTTTTCAAATCAGGTCCTTTCATTTGTAATCCGCTATTTTGTTGCGGCGACCATTTTGTTTTAACAACTATATTGATTATATGTAATATCTTTGTGATTAAATATTTCTCTGTTTATTGATCCCCCAAACAACTAACAATAATAATAACACGAAACAATCGTGTCCTAGTTGGTATTGTAAAATTTTACAGTTTGATATAGATTATATATTTTTTGCTCATAAATCCATTTCTACGCCCACATATGACGCGTCTTCTACTTATTTATTTTAAACATTCATTATTTGTCGCTACACATACTTCTGAGATCTCTCTCAGACATATACTAATGTTATAAGAATATGTTTTATCACGATTTACAGGTTACTCCAGGGTGTCACCACCAGAGTGAAGTCACTACCGACCACCGAGCTTTTAGAAGCAGTATCTTTAGTGTCACTACCTGAAGAAATTGATATTGAGGAATTACATGTGAGTCGTAATTATTATAATTATACATTAGGCAGTGTCTCCAATTCCATTTATGTGGATTGAACCGTCACACATGTGATTTCACATCAACACATGTCATCTCACATCCCTGCATGTGACCTGAGATTCATACATGTCATCGTACCTCATGTGATCTGACATTCTCTCGAAACAATGGAACGGATTGTGTTAACACTAGCTTTCCTCTATCTAATCTGCGTGTACAGCGCGTAAATATTTAAAGTAAATAAGTAAATAAATAAATATTATTTAAGTGTTTTCTGTGTAACAGAATGCGTCAGTGACGTCATCGCAGACAGTGGGCGCTAATGGCGGCAAGCCGTGAGTAGGTTTAGTTCCAATTGATGTCGTGTTATTATTTTTGTCTTTCTTTATATTTTTATTTTAGGTAGTGTTTGTTTATTTTATTTACTTGCAGTTGTACTCGGATACTTCAATTTGAGTTTAACTGTGATCGTTTGGTATTTGGACCAATTTCAAATATTGCACTATTTTTATATAAAATGTAATTATTTTATATAAAATGTAATTATATTAAATTAAAGTTAGGCTTTTTTCACAACTACTTCTGTTCTAAGATCACCATGTCCAGTACTCTTTTATTAACTCAGTCAAATAGACATTACTTTTTGTTCTTGTATGTGAAATAACGATAGCCAATAGTTTTTTTTTATTTATAAAAAATCTTCTGTTGCTTGATCCCACAACGACCCGCAGCTGTTGAATGATTTTTTTAACGAATGAATTTGTATAATTTATATAATTGTGGTAATGAAGATTTTAAATAATGATTCTTAACAGCAAAAATCATAAAATTTAAATATATATAGCTGTACTTCTTCACAAAACTAAAATGTTTTAACCGAAGGTAAACCCGTTACCATGTGACTAAACTAAATTTGTACCTCCGTGGCTTCGCCCGCTTTAAAATTATAGTTATATTATTTAGTCATGTCATCATGCAAAATATTTACATAAATATGTTACTCTGACGCAACAAGCTATGTAACTGTAGAGTTACATCCAAATTCGTTCCGTTCATTTGTTTTGCTTGTAAGTGAAACAAACAAATTTTCATCCTCACGAACTTTCACCTTTGTAATAGCGACCCAAAGATGACGATTTTTGTTGTAAAATTTCACAAAATTTTTACTTAAGCCACTATTCATGTATATAACAATAGAATTTCACCTAAATTAGTTCAGGAATTTTATCACTAAAATGGAACGAACGTCCACCCTCATGAAATTTCACGAAATGATCTTAATTATTTGTACTGTAGGAATTAAGAAGTCGTTGCATGGCGCTAGTGTCGCTTTCACATTTTTTTTTCTTTTGCTTGGAAACTTACATAAAAATGCTTAATATTATATTAATATATTAAATGGCTGTCGATGTTTTTTACAAGTAAAATATAAAAAATCAAATGTGTCCTCTAATATGGCTGGACTATTATTTAAAAGTTTTTCGCTCTTTTATCCTTGTTTTAATTTTTACAATAACTTTTTTACAAATTTTCAAAAACCTTTTATTATGATGTTTTTTATTGTATTTTTCTTTCATTCAGAGATTTAGATCTCCTATGGTGGCGAGATAAGCTTGCGTTAGACGAAACTACCCTCACTTTAATAGGATTCAGTAAGGGATGCGTTGTACTGAACCAATTAATATATGAATTCCACTACACTAAAACGTTGACACCCGGCGATGCTCACATGATGAGGTATTTATAGCTTTATTTATATGATAGTTAAGTTCTTTTTCCTTTGAGGGTAAATAAAAAACTGTTCACTTCGCTAAGATTTAGGTGAAACGCGGAGAAAAGTGTCTTGACGTTTAGTTTTATCTGTGTTGTAATGTGCTGTGGGATAATAGTGCGTGAAGCTAATTGTATAAATAAAAAATCTCTCTATTGTTGGTAAAAATGTCATATTATTAAGTTGGTTATCTGAACTAGGTACTACTACCTACCCTGCTATCTCCAAAAGAACGTTAAAAATAAAAATCACCATCACTCTAGAATTGTAGTGTTAAGACACTCCATTCCCTACTTTCCAGAAAAGAGTGTTGCTGCTTAAATTTACACATGTTTAACAAACTTGTAAACAACAATGCAATAGCAACTAGATTTTTCGGATTTCCGGTTTTCCGGACTATCAACTGAAATCAATTATATGTATTAAACATATACGTAAAGTACACCCGTCAAGTAAAATGTATATCTTGATACTCTTTGATTTTAGTTTTTAAGTATTTTATTTTTAGTACACAAAATGACACTCCCTGAGAGTACTAACCGGTGTTGGAAGTATATACACAGGAATTGTCAGGCTTTATAGAGGAACTATTGACTTTATCTCTAAAACGAACACAATTAGCCCAGTAAATTGAGTTTCTACTGTAGTGTTTTAATTTTTTTAGGTTTATAAATCGTATAGAAAATATGTACTGGCTAGACGGAGGGCACGCGGGGGGTAAGAACACGTGGATTACGTCACGCTCTCTCCTAGAGACGTTGACAAGGCTTGGTAAGATTATTTTCTATTTCTTAAACATTTCTTTTTTGATTTAGATACATTTTGAGATAGATTATTATATTTTTGTCTACAAATTGAAATATAAAAAATCGCATTGAGTCGTTTTTGTTTTGATTAAAGTATATTCTAACTTAATGAAGAGTCGGAGTTTATTTTCTCTATTAGTTCTGCTTATCACCTTCAAGACCTTTTTTATACGAATTTGACAGTTTATTACACTCAATGTTCTTATAATTTCTATATAATATTTATATTTTAGATGTAAATATCTACATCCACGTCAGCCCGTATCAAGTACAAGACGAGGGTCGGCCGTGGATCGGGCGAGAGGAGAAGGCGTTTACGAGTTTATTAAAGAAACTTGGAGCTAAGGTAAATATAAATATTTTTTGCCGGCTTTTCTCAGCAGAACTGCCTTCCGAACTGGTGGCAGCTTTTTTATCTATATATTCATTCAAGGATGCAAAAGTGCTTATTATAGACCATTTTATTAAGAATATTTAGATTTTTTTTATATTTCAATTATAGTAATACGGACATTATGGCGCAGCGGTGCAGCCAGGTCAGAACGTAAAGGCAACGATTGTGGATTCGATCGTCCGATTCGATAGTATTCGCAATCTAAATGATTGGATAGTTGAAAATATTTTGTTTCTCTTGTTTCTTTTTTAACATTAAATATAAAAATTAAATAATCATGTTAAATGAAAATTTAATTAAATCAGTTTCACTCTGTATCCCGCGCACAGCAGGATAGGCAGAGGGAACCTAGGGTTAAGACACTCTGCTAAATTCTGAAGGCATTGCGTGTTGAAACTCTATGCCGTCTTGTGTCGACACCAGCGCAAAGAAATCGAAATATAAATTTAAATAAATATTTCGTTTCCTCGAGTCGGGATCGAATACACAAACAGTATCTTTTACCAGTCACAATCTGTGTACCTGCGCCTTACCGGCTGCCTTTAAATAAATGTAATAAAATACAATATGAGGTTAATATTCCATAGTTTATAGTATAAACAAAGTGATGCCCTCCTCCCCCAGGTAAGTAGACACCTGCACCTGCACGCCCCCCCGGGATCCCCCCACTCCCTGCAGATGCACTTCGAGGTACTGGCCGCCTTCACTCGGCCGCGGGACCCCTCGCCCGACACCACTGACGACGACGCCTCTTGAACTGCTTTACTGTAATTTTAATTTAAGGACGACGCGTCCACTTGAACTGCTTTATTGTTATTTTAACAATTTTTTATAAAACAATTTTAACGATGTAATATTTTTAAAGGTCGTCGTGGTTTTGGCACAACGACTGATTGTAGACGCGACGGTTGTGAATTGGATTTCGGAATAATGTATTAATTTTAGTGCTTAGATTTGATAACAAGAAAAAGGGAACATTGCGAGTTCGGTACGTAATTGTTTGGAAAGCGGATGGTGTGTAGGGAACGGAGCAACTTAACTAGGTTCCCTCTGCCTCCTCTGCTACATGCGGGATACAGTGTGCAGCTTTAAAAAGAAAAAATCTTATTATACAAATTAAGCTATGGAGTTGTGGACAAACCTTATAATTTGCCCCTTAAATGTTTCCTACTCTTGTTGTTTATTTTTTTTATTGAAAAGCAAAATCTGCTTATTTAGTGTATAAAACTTGTGTGATGATTGTTTAAAGAAATGATCATAAAAAATGTGTGTAAATAAATTTGACATGTGTCAACTTTTTCCTAACTTCAATGGCAAATGTCGTTTCTAAATGATTTTAAGCAACGACTTTTAATTAAAAAAACTGAGCAGCTTTGATCGATTTTTATGATATATTGATACTAATGAGGTTCGACACTCACACGGGGACTAGGTGTAAATTATTAACATTTCGATGGTCCCTAAGTTGAGTATTGAAAAATCGCAAATGTTTTTATAGCTTTTACTAAAAAGTGTAATTTTGTTTTTTTTTCTCAAAATTTGTGAAAGTGATTTTATCAAATAAAATAATTTATAAAATTATCGTTGTAAAATAAAATACCATTTGTTAAGAACAACAACACCCGGGTACACGCCTCGTTCCGAAATAGAGTCGTAGATATTAGCGTCAAAGTTCACAGTTATTTAACGTTCAGTAGTTGTGTATACGTTATTCGTATCTATTCTGCATCGCACGTTATACAGTATGGATAAACATCGTGAAATGAAAAAAAAAAAACTACGTCTGGATTGTTGAGGGTTTGAATTTTTTTAACGCAATATTCCTTTCTTGTAAAAGGAGCACAGACGCTTCCACCCTGATATGAGTTTTTAAATGTGTATGTAATCGAAAACTACCCTTGTTAGTAGTTCAAAACAGCAATGAAAGACACTTGCCATTTTTCACTTTCAGTACTTTACCTAGGGACCGTCGATTTTTCTATTTGCCGAGCGGCGCTATATATAATACTATGATGAATATAACTTGTAATCTGTGTAGTCATTATTATCATATCAATTATATAAATTTAAAATAAAATATATTTTGTGTAAACAAGGTTTATAACAGAAATTCAGAAAAGTGAGAAATACTAACTTTGCGTAATTTATTATTAGAAAATTACGATATAAAAACTGACTGCTTATTTTCTTAATTCGAAGGCCCACTGCTTAACAAAGTATGTTTTTAATATATTTACTTCATAATGTGAATTTGTAAAATATATTTTTAATTAAATACAGTGCCAAATGGGAGGCCATGATGATATATAGTCATTGTTTTTAGCTTCTTATTATATATTATTTTCTCTATATGTTTTAACTGATAGCTTAAACTAGGCTTATAACGGACATAATTATCTTTAGATATTATTAATTATATTTTAATTCCCTTTGTTCCTTTTATTATAAAAATGCAATATGTATGATAATTTTAAGTTATTCATCTGTTACATCACTAACCCTATTTATCAGGTAAAAATTAATTTAGAATAATTTATTAATACCCATGATCTCAATCGATGTTTTTGTGTTATATGTACTAAAACGCGACGTCACTCAATCTCGGGCGGTGCGTACTGTCGGCTTAAATGGGTTATAAAATAGCCCGTAGTAAACACTACATTCCCTCTGCCTACTGAAACTAAAAGTTCCCGATTACTTACAAGACTTTTTTAACTAGTAATATATCTATGGACTCTGGTTTAAGTACAATTAATAAAAATATATTCTTCGTGTAAATTCTTAGTATTAACAAAAGCATGTTTATTTTTATTATAATACGTCATTACTTTAAATCTAAGTACGTCTCGGATGTTTATAAGCTTTTAAATGTACTTACATTACATCGGCGAGTCGTGGCCAGTGAAGTTAACTGTAGATGTCAGCGCAATTTGATTTTAAGGTTTTTCTTACTTTTGGTTAATTTCTTCCCAAGTTTAAAATTTTATGGCAGCCACGACTCATCGATCGTACTATATCTTATTTGATGTAAATATCTAATGCTAAAATTTATTGTTGTAAAAATAAAGATATTTACGAATATTTTATTTAAATGTAAATAAAAACAAATGTATGTAATATTTCAAAAATAAAACTTATTTTCAATGTAATTTGTGTTATTATTTACCTTTATTTTTATCAGTTTTAATTCACTTGTTTTAGCCAAAAATATTTTTTAAAAAATTTAAATTACTTTTTATGAATAAAATTGGCAGAATATATTTAGGGCAAGCAATATGACATAATACCATAAAAAGTAACCACCTCTAAAATTACAAAAAAAACAAACAACTATGCAAGGTTATTAAAATAAAACATACAATGGGGGTAAGTTCCATTTATTACCACCAAATAACTTATAACTAATAATAATAATATATTTAGCTAGAACTGGCGCGTCGTCTACTCTACGTGATACAACCAAAAGTTACTCGACGCTAACTACGAACTGCTACTGCGAATATGGGGTAAATCAAATAAAATATAAAAAAAAATACATTTTTTTTTTCATTAATACAACTTGTATACATACGATGGAACTTATATTAAATTCGATTAATTTAGCATTTTTTTTTCAATAAAAAACTCATACGCTCCAAAAATATTTAAAGCGACATTTTTTTTCAGTCTGGAATACATTGTTCATCAGTTCAATTGACGTTATTCGTAGACACTTACGAGCCGACGCTGCTTAATAAAGGTTTCGTTCACGTTTAATTTAGAAAACACTATGGAAAGCCAGATGGAAGTATGAAAATTCTGCATTATTTTACGCGAAGCCCTCAATGAAAATCGTAAGCCAAATCTACTTTGCTTATCTAAAACTGACTAGACGTAAGAAATATTACGACATAACCACAATATGCCATTATTTTTACTCAAGCGATGTGACGTTTATTTTATTACTAAAGTACGAATAATTATGAAAAATATACAAATATGCGTTTATGGTAACCTTATACTAGGTTATAGTATTTACAATGAAATCTCTTGAAACGCCATAAGGAATAGTAGAGTCGAAAAGCTCATGTTTCCAAACCATACATTCTAATTAGCGTTCATAGAGAGAGGCTCACATTTCTATGTCGGTACAAAATTGTGACGTTTTAATCGTAAATTCCACTTAGACTACACATTCGTCCTGAGAGTAAATAAATGCAACATATAAAGTAAATAGTAAAAATAAGAACAGCAGTTCAATTTGAGAAATACTTAAACACAAGGTTCTACGATTATGCAAAAGTTTAAAATTGATAATTTGTCCGTACAATCATTTCTTTTGTCAAACGTCCGAATTATTAATTATTAAATCGTCTCAATCACAATCACTTTTGATGAAAATCCTCAAGGGGACAGCAACGAGGTTCAAGACGCGCCGCCTTTTCTAAGGAAACTTTTAGTAGTTTTCTTTGCATTCTGAGAATTTGACGCCTTGCTTGTGGTTGCCTTCGGCCTTAGAGCAGGGATTTGTGACACTCGTATCCCGATGGCGGATTTCTGTTTAGTGGCAGTGGAGACCTGTGCCGAGGGCTGACCCTCGAACGTCGAGCTCCTTATCAACTTGGGTGTCTCTGTCTTATCACTTTCGATGTACACTCTCTTATCACTTTTCGCCGGCAATTTCTTGGTTTGCTCTACTTTTTTCCATAAATTTGCTATTTTACTTTCGACATCTTTAGTTTTAGAGGAGATGGAGTTGACGCTGGATGTGCTGCCCCTGGAACCTCGAGCTAAGATGATAGTCTTTCCACTATCGTTGCTTTGTAAGCTGTGGTTGGATGGAGAGTTTTTCATCATAGGTTCTGAAGAACGCTTTGGTGCTGTACTCTGTTTCGGCTTAGCAGCTTTACTCAAAGTGGGACGAGCTCGATTGAACTGTGGTAGTCTCGAAGGAGATGTGTTCGCGATTTTAGTAGGAGAACTAGTTGGTTTAGATCCTGTCGTTTTTTTATCAGGCACGGGCAAGTCTTTCGCGGGCACTGAGCTCTCCTCCTTCGTGAACGTACCTTGACGCACCAACGGCAGCGGTTTACTCGTCACTGGAGAAATACTTATAGGTTTTTGAGCTACTTTCGAAGGAGATTTATTTGGCGGTGTCTTTTTAGGGGAAGTTGAAGCTTTAACAGCTGGTGTTCTATTAGGCACTGTAGACATTTTGGCACTAGTTTGAGCTTTAGAAGGAATAGTTGACACTTTAGGTGTAACTACCTTAGTAGGCGTCTTGGTTGGCAGCGTTACAGTTTTCTTTGGACTGGGAACGTTCCTTCTGTACGGTGATACGTACATAGCCTTCTTTCTGCCACGCACTGCTTTAGGCGCATCGTGATCTTTGTCACCCGAATCATTAGAGTCCAAGCTCTCGTCTCTCCTTTCTGGTTTAATTATCTTCGGTTTCGGTTTGGAGGACGGCGTTTCTGTATCAGATTCTGAGTGGGCCTTATCTTCTGAATTGCTTTCGGCCTCGTATCTCGCAAAATCACTGCTACTGGGATGTTGGTATTTAACACCTTGTAAATTACGACGATACGACGCTGTCATTTCGATATTTTTCAAGTTATTCACTACACACATGTCAACCGCCGCCGGACTTTCTATAACTGGTAAATAATTTCTAAAGCTTTGCGTAAAAGTTTTTAGCTGTGTGGAATTTAGTTCGAAATCATCTTCATTGTTCCCACTGTCCACATCTCTGAAAACATCATCGCTTTGCCTGTCATCGCTTAACTGTTGATGATTTAGATCATTAGAAGACAAACTATCGTAACCGGTTGTGGTTTCAACGTTTTCGAAGTTAGCATCTTTAGTTACAAATGTTGGCGATGGAGGAATATCTTCACTTAGTGTTCTAGTTCTAAATCTCTCCGCATCTTCCATACGTTTTTGTTTAAGCGTTTTCTTTGCAGCTAGCCGTTGTTTAAGACTTTCTATATGTGGATTAGGTGTGTCTTTAGACGATGTTGTTTCTTGAGATGAGGTCAATATGTTGTGAATATTAACAGTTTGTGTTTGATATCTTGATCTGTCTTCTTGCCGGCGTTGTTTAGCACTAAGGCGTCTCTTCGATTTAGGTTCTGATGTGGCTGTGACATAGTCGTCAGATCTGTCACTCTCTGATTTTGTCCACGTCATAAATTCTTCTGATTCAACTTTTAAAACAACATCATTTTCTGATACTGTATCCGTTATTGTATACGTTTGATATCTATATTTAGCTACATTTCGTTTTTCTTTAGGAGTTAAATATTTAGAATCGCGTTGTCTCTTTGGCGTTGATTCAACGCTGCTAATGTCTGAAGGTAGTGGTGTACAATTCTCAGATCCTGAAGGTATATCTGTTATAACGTTTAAAGTATTCGATATACAATCGTCATACACTTCGTGGGCGGTAATGGGTTCTAATTCCAAAGTGGATTCCGCCATTTCATCTAACAAAGATGGCGGATTAATTTTATCCAAATCGTGGAAAACGTGCGTGAAAGTTGTGCACAGAGGGAAATCCTGAATTGGTTGTTTAAAATCGAATACGACTGGAGTTTTATTTTCTCTCGATTCAGCAACTTCCGATACGATACTCGATACCGATGTCATGCTTCCGTCCATATCGATATTTTCCATTTCCGAAGGAGGTTTCACATTGTCTAAGAAACTTAGGGGTATACTGTCTAAGTGTTCAGAGCTTCCTTGATGCATTGAATTGCTGAGCGCCCTTTTGACCATTAATGCTATCGGTAAAGATTTTTTTCTTGTTTTTTGAATTTTTTTCGATGATGACTGTTGAGCAGATGATTCGTCAAAATGGCCTGAAGCGCTCAGAGATAAGAGACTACCTAAGTTGGAGGGTGGTATTACATTATCCAAATCTATCGAAGTAAGCGAAGTCGCACTATCTTCCATAACATATGGGGAGTTCTTTAGTTGGGCCGCCAATCTTGCCGCTTCTTTTTCAATGGCAGAAGACATTAGCGAGTCGAATTTTTGGTCTCCGTCGTCAATCAAAGACGTGAATGTTGGTTCTGGAATGTTCTCTAATAACAATCTGTCGTCTAATTTTTCGTCAACACTTGTTCCCAAGCCATCTAATTTGTCAGTCAGATCCGGCTTTGAAAAGATATTTGGGACTTCGCTTTTTTCTAATAAATCAGGCAAAGCCATAGCATCGACTATCTCACTTCTTAGTGAAGAAACCATGTGCACTGACCCACTAATTGTAGGGAAAGTTACGTCATCAGGACACGTGTTTTCATTCCACGTGTCATTATCTCTTCTAGAAACATCCTCGAAATTAATTTGGTTTTCTGTGCATTTAATGTCCGTCCACTCCAATTTGTGTTTGTTTTTACGTGTTAGAGTGCCAGAGTCAAACTCTTTAGGCTTATCTTCGTCGTCACTCCACGAACCATCTAAAACATCAGCGTATGATTCATTCGATCGATTAAGTTCGTCTCTCTCAGATTCCACTGTTGTATTACCAGATTTGGGAGCCAAACACTCATTAGAATGATCCATTTCATTGCTATCGGAATCTAATGTAGTATTCCCAGAGTCAACAGTCGGCATTTCATTCGAGCGATCGAAAATCGATATCGGTTGGGAGTTTAATGTTATTTCTATCGATTGATTAATCGATGCGAGGTCGATTCCTATAGCAGAGTCGTCAGATCCAGTGTCTCGCGCGGTGGCGGCGCGCGCGTCTGCGGCCGCGAGTACTGCAGACGCCGCCTGAACGTTTTTTGACTGAGAATTATTAGTTTCTCCGTTTTTATTATTTTTAATATCACCTGCACCTCGAGCTATGACTTCTTCTAGAATGGCTCTGTCTTTAGAATATTCTTCGCCGACCATTTTGTCGAGAGCACCCTGGTGTGGTTTGTCTTGTTTGTCTTTACGTCGTCTCCGTGATTCTCTTATTTCTAAGCGATCATCGCTTCGCACTCTAAGCTTAGGGTCTTCCTTCTTTTTTGGTTGTGGTTTAGACATGCCCATTCTGACGCACCGTTCAAACACTTCTTTATCAGTGGACCCGAAGGAATCATTACTTAAAGAACTGAGCGAATTACTTCTGTCTAATCTCCTTGGATCATCTATCCTCGCTGGTAAGCTAGGAGGTCCGTCATCATAAAACCTCGAATGCCCTCTAAATCTTGAATAATGCGAAATTTCTCCTTGATAAGAATAAGGTGACCTAACATTTAAATTTGCGATTTCTTGCTCCAACTTTTTCACTTTAGTCGTAGATTTTATATTATAGGCACCAGAAGCCAAATTTCTTTCAAACTCCACATCTCTAACTTTTGGACCTCGATGGGATATTTTATCACTACGATCCAATGATTTATGGTTTCTTGAATGTTTAACTGAGTCTGGTCTTCGTTCTACTGAATGGGCTTTTTTATTAGTTTCTAGTGAGAAATCAGCTCGAGGGTTGACGCTAGAGAGACCCGCTTTTACAGTTTCTTCAAATATTTCCCTATCAGTGGAACCGAATGAATCTAAGCTTAGAGAGCTCAAGGAATCATTTCTTGCTAGGTTCTGTGTCACCGGTAGTTTTGGCTTATCACGTGTTTTTTCCATTTGGCGACTTTCGTGTCTGCGTCCTATAATAAAAAAAAGGATAATAAATATAAATCTTTTAGTAAATTTTATTTTCAATGTTAAAGTTAGTAAGCATATTATAGTCTTTTGTCAAGTTGTTAGCAGTAAGAGAAGACCGTCTAAACAAAAATAAAGTAATCAAAATAGCATAACACTTTTATGCATCAGCAAAAAAACACAAATAATAAATAAATAGCAATGAAGCCGTGTTTCGACTGTTAGTATCAAGTTACCTTCAATTAGCTGATGATCCTCAAAGGGCGGTGGCCGCGGCGGTGCTTCGGGGTGGCGCACCTTTGGTGGTAATGGGGGTGGACTTTGACGTGGACTACTGCTACAAAAAGAAATGTTAATTTAGAAAAATACTGTATTAAATTTATACAATGATATTTACTTACTAAAAGTAAGGGAAGACAAAAGGGAATTTGACAAAATTGTTTTTGACGTATTTTATATTTTTTATTAATTATTACTTTGAAGCTAAATATTTAATTTTTCTCTGATATAATTTATAGATTATCGCATGTAATGTGAAAATGTGAAAAATAATTTATCGTAAGTAATATTTCATAATCTCTAAAAAATGCAGCAGACATTTTCTACTGTTATAATATTTTCTATCTACTTATAAATTGAATTACAATTAAATAAATATTATATACTAAAGTTAACTAACCTCTCCCTAACATTTCTTACAAAGTCGTGTGATATCATCACAGTCTCTGTAGACGATCGCAGATATGGCGGCAATGACCTCTGTAAAAATATCAATATTCTTTGTAGAAAAATATTTGACAAAAATTTTATACATTATGAACTTAATAGGATTCGAAACCGCGTCTACATATCGTTGTGAAAAAGTGAAAGTTAATATTTTTATATTATTTTAAAAAGTCGATATTAATCTAAAAATAAAATGTAAGGCGAGGCAAGGGCTGTTTATAATAAAAATATATATATATTTATTTCTGCCGATATACGACTTACATATAAATCATCTGTCAATGGGTACTTATTAATGGAGGACACGTCGGAAGCAGGACCTTTATGTTTGACCACCTGTAAATAGTTTTAATTCATTAAGCCATTAGTTATTAAACTACATTTATATAATGTTAAAAACATGTATAATACACTATTTCGCAATAAAAACATTCAATGTCTCAAAAATAGGGCTTTATCTCCGCATAAAGATAAAGGGAACCTAGTTAAGACACTGCTCCTCACGCACCGTCCTATTTTTTAAACATTAGGCTGAGTGGAGCACTCAACGCCGCGTCGCCATATAACTAGAGCGAGTAAATATAATTACTTAATTCCTCGAGATGGATCGAACCCACAAAAAAGTATCATGACAATATAATTAAAATAAAGTAATAATTTACCTGTGCAATGCCCTTTTGTATGCACTCATTAAGAAGATCTGCATCACGGTCGCTGGCCGCTTCGCTGTCAGAGGACGGCGCTATTGCTGGTGTGTCTGACTTGTCTGAAACGTTATATTTATTCTTATTAGTTACTTTCTATAAAAGAAAAAACTCAAAACACAAACTTGTGGACTCAATTTAAATTGTGTAATAAGTGCGTATGGGTGCATATTATATAATGTATATTGACATGAATGTCGGCTATGTGAACATACAAGAAAATTATTTGAAAGATGTAAAAATATTTGAAAAAGAAATATCTATTCTAATTTTTATCCAAATTCGAGACTATACATGATGAGTGACAAAGTTCAACTCGTAAGCTTATGTTTATTACGCCAGAGAGGCAAAATAAAAATCGATGGAGCGGAGATTGCACCCACAATTAAAAATTAATGTTCTAATTACCTTTCATTATATCAACTACTGCATCCGACGAGAGCTCTTCTACAGGTGGGCTGTAAAATACATATATTATAAGTACATTCTTTTAACATAAGTACATTCATAAAATCTTTAATAATTATTGTTTTTTGTAGAATTGTTGTAAAAAATTACACAGTGATTAAAATATAAACGAATCAAGACTTTGTCAGATAAGGTTGTAACAAAATATTCATCATAAAAGTTAAATCAATTCCTAATAACCTTTCATCGAGAATCTCAGAGTCAATAGTTTCATTTCCAGGCGGAGAGACATCTAAGTCTGGATTATCTTCTTTATTTATGTCTTCAAGCAGCAGTGGTAACTGAAATTAAATATTTTTTTATTTCAACTTAAAACAATTGAATATAATATATTGATATTTTAAAACTAAACACACTTAAATGATGTATTTAATTCTTGAAACCCTATGAATAGATTACAACTTCATCCTGTGTTGCGCACACAGCAGGATAGACAGAGGGAAAATAATGTTGAGACGCTCTGTTCTCCATATTCTGCCAAATTCTGGAGGAGGCATAGTGTTGTCTCGAATCTAAAGCGATGAAATGGAAATATAAATTTAAATAAATATTTCATATTCTGGAGTGCCTCTGCGCTATTACTGGCCTTCAATAAAATAATAGATTACAAGACGCGCATTAATTTTATTATTAAATGTAGGTTTAATAATTATTTCGTAAATTAAAACTATAAAATACAGCAAGCCGGAGAGCTACTACCGTCGCAAACATCAAATCTATGTTAAAGCAACAATACAATGTAATTCATCTGTATTACAATACAGATATATTTGTCCGTACAAACCACTAAATAAACGTAATATTTATTAAATCAATAAAACCAACCCTCGGTTCATCATTTATAGTGAGACTGGACAGGCTTGTGTTAGCTGAAAACTGCGCCGGAGTGTGCTCAACCACAAACTGTGATGTACGCTCTTCGAACACCGAGATGTTGCGAAGTTCCACTAAAAAATAAATTATATTATAAGGAAATAATTGATGAAAATATAAGTTTTATGTTCGTATAGATTTTTGAAGTTTACAGTTATTTACAAGAATACAGTTATTTTGGCTCATTTTGAATATCTAGTAAAATTATTCAAATTAAACGAATTATCGCGTATTTAGAGATATTTTATTGTGGGTTCCTGGCTTTACATATTTGTGTAAGTCTTGTTTTTGAATATGAATTTGTGTAAGTCTTGTTTTTGATTATGAAAAAAAGAATAGATTTCCGAACTTCTAGTCTCCCTACCAGTTAGGATAATCGACGGTCTACTGTGTTTTGAGATTAATTAAAATTAATAGTTATTTAGCTTCACACTGTATCATGCACAGAGGGAAGGCAGGAGGAACTTAGTGTTAAGACACTCCTTTCTCCATTTTGTTATGAGTTTCCATATCCATGATCTTACCGGGTGGTGGAGTTAGCTGCTCTGAATGTATTTCTGGTGGGGCATGTCTTGTACGAGGGGACATAGGCATACTTTGTCCGGGTGAGTCCGGGATTTCACTTGGTGAGATACAACCTGAAGTTAGACGACTGAAAAGGAATTATGTATTGTTATTATAAGTTTTAAATTATATTTAATGTTTAAAATTGATCGTTGTATATAAAAGCAATAAAAAAAATTAAAATAAAGACATTTTAAAGTATTCCACATTAAGGAAAGAAATATAATACTTTTTCAAATACTAATTTGAATCCAGGTCTTCATTAGGAAAAATAAAAAAAAAAGACAATAGACACACAATTGATTGCAGTCTTATCGCTTATCTTTGTACACAATAGGCGGTAAATGTGTGTGTGTGTGTGTGTATGATTTTATAGGGTTATCCTTCAGACCAAAACAATTACTCCAGTTTAATATAGCGAGGAGATTATTATTAATAGTTGAAATTTACCAAGTTTAAATTAAGTCATCGACGGCCCAAATATTCGATCCATTCAAATCCCGTGAAGTATTTTTTTAAAATCATTTTCCTAAATAAGTGAAAGCAAATACCAAATAAGCTTCATTTTACCTGACTTCAGACACAATGGAACCCTGGTCATCTTGCTGAGAGCATTCCGGCAAGGAACCTAAGGAACTCGATCTGGAGAACATTAGTGGCGTGTCTTCTATGAAACGCGGTGACGCCTGGCTGGACGTCTCTTGGACTATTGATATCGGTTCACACGCGAACGTCACTGCCTTTGATGCTGAAAGGGAATGTTCAAAATTGGAATTGGAAAATATTGCCGAAATGTCGAGGATTCAAGGCGCGGCGTTGAGTTCCGTCTTTAAAAACGCAATATCTTCAGAATTCATCATTCATTCAATATAGCAAGCAGGATGCTTTATGCGATATACAGCGTGTATTAAGTTCACATTGTAGAATGTAGATGCATACAGTATTTTTTATTTTTATGCATTCTAATATTTAAATAGAATATTTTAAATTTCAATAAATACTTAACCATAACTTGATATTCTTGCTTTTCAATTAGTAATTATGAACTTGTCGGAGTGACATAACTTTAATTACGAACCACGTATTTTCCGAGAAAACTTATTATCGATTTGTAACTTTCACTTTTACTACTAGTGCATTATATTTTTTAAATTAATTATAATCAACCAGAACTATTGTTTTGTAGGGGTCATGTCTCTTTCAATTAAATATCAAATAGTTGAAATTGTTAGAAAAATATAATAATATACCCTCTTTGTCCTTCCCAGAGCTGCTAGTACTTTGTTCATGCGGACTCGGTTCCACGTTGATAGAAGCTTGCGCGTTTCTTTTCGCCAAACTGTCTTCTTCTGTAGGTTCACCCAGGCTACTTAGAGAACTGACTCTAGAGAAATATCCTGGCGTTCCTTCATCACAATAATTCACTGGTTTCTCCGGACTTATCATGCCTGAACTGAATTTCGTATCGAAAAGTCCACGTTTTTCGGCTACAGGCTCAGATATTGAGACTGGGGGCGGTGTTGATATTGCGACATCGTTGTCATGGCGCGGAGAATCTTCTATAGAACAGGTGTCTTTTTCATCTGAATGCGTCATTGCTTCAGGATGCTCTTTGACACTTGAAGTTTTGGGTTTGCCATCTTTACCAATTATTCGGAGGTCCGACATGGACGTAGCTGTAGAAAATATTATAGGAGTTTCATACGGAGTGCCTTCTGTCGCGAAATGTTTTATAGTATCCTCGTGGACTGACGGCGCTGGAGGTTCTGATATGTCAGAACCATTCTCAGATTGATGTTCTGCATAACGTAAAGAATAATCAGTTGGTTGATCCAAATCAGTCTCTTGGTAATCTCCGAACGTGCTTGGATTATCTTTTTTAGAGTATTTCTTCTCTGTTTTCTGTTTCCCGGCGGGTTCAGATTCAGTCTTAGTTTCGGGGTATTTTCTACTAAAGTCTATAGGTTGGTCACAGGTATCTTGGTCGACGTCGTAACCAGATTCTGTATAATTAGTTCTCATTTCTGTACTTCTAGGTGGTGGTATAGGAGGTTGCCCTGAATATCGAAGGTACGTTGGATCTTTTGTTAAGGATTTGGAAGATTTGAATGTATCACTTCCAGTGTCCATTTTCATTAGATCTTTATTTCTCGGTGTAGGTACAGGGACTTTTCCAGGTCGCACTCCTCTTTCAAAGACTGAATCTGAATGGGTGCTTGTTACGGAATCTTTGCTATCTGATCTATTGACATTTGTTGAACTATTGCCTGAAGAACGCGATACTAACGTTCCTTTCAATAATGTATTACTACAACTTAGATAGCTCGCTAAGTGTGCGCTATGGCTGAGTGATATTTGTGATGTTAAAGTTCCCATGAGAGGTGAACTAGACGTCATTCGATGTCTTTCTAAATTCATAGCAATTTGTCTTTCAGTAGCCGTGAACAAATTCTTCTCCTCTCTATTACTCGTACTAGGGGAAGTAGCAGGTTCGATGTTATCACAAGTTTCAGCTAGATTTTGATCTAGTTCTTGCTCTAGTGCTTTTTGTTTCCTCGCACCCAAGGTCGGTAAGGCTGGTAAATTCATACTTCTCGCCGTAGTGTCTAGTGATATAATATGTGTTTTGCCAGGTTTAGAATTGAGTAGATTTTTTAGAGCAGCGCTTGAACCCATAGCGATCATTTTATGTTTAGAGTGAATTAAGCTTCGTAACATCGGTACCGCTCCATGGTCCCATAGAAACTGTTGATCTTGAGGGCATCGTGCCGACAGATTCCATAGAGTACCGCACGAATTACTAACTACCGTCAAACTTGGCGACTTTAGGTGTTGGAGCAAGACACTTAAACAATTTCTCTCGCGGAGAATCTGTCTGTAATCTTCCCGAACTGCGATGTGGCTCGACACATTACGCATGATGCCACCTGCGTTCTCCACTATTGCCAATGTCTTTGTGGGGGAATTGTAACTTAGCATATCTACTAAGAAGCCTAATGCTCCGTCAACAGAGCACAGAGCCACTTTGTTCATAGAACAATGTGCTGTAAGATTCCAGAGGGCGGATAAAACAGATTTGAGGGTTGCTTCTTTTTGACATGTCATCGCTGCCTTTGTGAGGCCCTTCACAGCACCTACTTCTCTTAAAACTTGTTTGCTATTTGTGTCTGCTCTCCATGATAGGTTCCTGAGCACAGCTGCAGTAACCTAAAAAAGGAATAACAAAAATTTATAAGTAATAATTAATATTACAAAAATCGTAAAATTCAATAATGGAAATTATTTCATTCTTGAATATAAATTTATAAAAAAAAATTCAATAAAATATAAAAAAATATCAATAATGAAAATTATTTCTTTTTTGAAATTTATTATATAAATAACTTTTTCTGTAACTCACTTGTCTCATATCGTCATTAGGAGACTCCAGTTGTTCAACCAGCGCCAACATGAAGTCCTTGAAAGAGCACAACAATGACTTGTTGTTTCCGTCTCCAAATGTTAAATTAGTTAATGTCATACCAGCATATTTTCTCATTGTCAAGCACGTGTTATCGTCAGTTCTGCTCCCGTGTGCTGCTTGATCTCCGCTGACTAACGCCGCTAGAGCTTGCAAACCACCTAATTGACATACAACGTGACGATGTTCCTCATCAAAGGATAATTTCATTAATGCAGCTACACTTTGACTAGGATGTTTCGTCACATCATCCTCTATTGCATCTTTTCCTTCTTTTCTCGCTTCAACTATATCTTCTAACACGTAACAATATTCTCTGACCTGTTCTAATAATCTCCATACTCTAGCTTCTCGTCTACCAGCCTTATCATCTGTTTGAGTATGTATTATATTTCTTAACGCTTTTGCTGCACGATCTCTAGTTTCTCTAGCTACTTTAGAATGAATTAATTGGACCAGTAAAGGAATACACCCTGCTTGTCTCATTGCTATACAACTTTCTACAGATCTACTCATATCTAGGAGTGGTCCGCTTAGATCTGCATTATTTTCTGGTGACAAGCTAAGTAAAGATATCAGAGAACACACACATTCCATTTTGTTTTCTAAGTTAGATGAAGGTCGTGGACAGTCTGATCCATTGCTAGAGAAACTACGTACACTGGAAGAATCGTGAGACGTCCACACATCTCTTTCCCCTGGCCACGTGCCACGATATAGCTGTGAGGCTCTTTTGTCTCGTTCGCTTGATCTTGCTGCATTTTCCAGTCCATAATGTAAAGTACTTCTATAATTTGTTCTGTGCGGTCGGTCTTCTTGATTTGTGTAGGAAGACTGTGGTTTCGTTGATTTCTTTGGAACAGCACCAGCTTTCTTTTGTACTTGATTGTCATCACCTTCTACTTCATCTTCTAAAAAGTGTGGATTTGTTATGTCACTACGTTCATCGAATTCGTCCGGGGAAGGCGAGTGATCGAGGAAGTGTGGTTTAGGGATTCGACATTCAATATTCGATTTTGATGGGAGCTGGTAGTCGTCATCAAGGAAGTGCGGGCGGCGTGACATGGGATCATGTTCAAGGTTATCTAATTCGAGTGTGAGATCACGACTCCGCGCTTTGTCTTTTGTTTTGGGGGTAAGGTGTTTGGAGTATTTCGTTTTGGTGTCTTTTGGGTCAACAAAGCCGCGCGTGTCCGGTGATACAGGGGAAGATATATCCAACGGCCCGCGATGTGGTTCACTTGAAGTAGAAGGGGTGCAGTCTCCACTGGCAGAGGGTCCAGAGTCAGTTAATGGTGAATTCGAGGAGTCCATACTGCTCCAAGGATCTACCATAACTTCGTTCTCCAACTGCAACAATAAAACATGCAATTTTATAAATCCAATAATTATCAAAAGAAATTGAAGTCAAGGTTGCATTTTAAAACTCGACAATCGACTCGGTAAGAATGCAGCCAAAAGAATTATCGCTATCCGGTCAAGGTCATTCAACTGAAACGCAGGCAGAACTCACGCATGTTGTTAATGGCATAACATTTTTAAAAGAAAATTAAACAAACAAGAAATCAAAATTTGTGCTCAAATGTACAGCTGATCTATAAAACAATGCTTTTTACGAGTATATATATCAAAGTTCTGTTATTTAGTTACTTCCACATATAAAACACACAACGAGCGGTATTTTATAAATTAGCACAAAAATCATAACGCGTTGTGTATTCATAACGGAATTCACGAGCATCATATTGCGCTTCCGAGTATTGTTGTAATACGCGGGTACTTAAGTAGCAAGTGACTCAATATAATATGATATACTTCATAAATATTTATAGAATAAAAGCCAAATGAGAAGGAAAATAGTATAATTGAATATTTATTTAATTTATCTCTTTTATGAACTCTTTGTTTAAAATTATTTGCTTCAGCATATTTTTCTTTGATTTATTGACTAGAGTCGAGCTAACAATATAGTACATGCGGATAATGACACAAGAAATTGTAATGTCCATACAATTATCAAGGCTGACGTTTAATGGAGAAAGTAGACTGTGGTCATCATCGAGCATTTCTTTTATGTGCAATTTAAACTTATAATGCACTCTGAGGTATAATCCAGTTCACGATTCTTTATGGTCTTTAGAGAAGAAACTTAAGTCCATATATGATTACCACCAATAAAATCCAATTATTTTATAATTATTCTAATAATTAACTAAAAGAACATTGTTTTAATTTGTATTAAATATTTTTTCTAACATTTCAAAGTCGTTTGATAAAAAATAAAAAGTAAGCTAAATTAATGTATTATTGTTTTTATTGCATAGTTTCAAACAACAATGGGCGACGGCGAACGAATGGACAACAGACGAGGCATGCTAATGTTCCACTAACACAATGACTTGGCGCCGACAAATGGACTCAGCAAACTGACTAATTGGATTCAGCTTTTATATAATTGCGAATATTTTGATGTTACATTAACACTATTTAATACTTTTTTAAATCGTAATCCTGTACAGACGATATACAAAATTGAATAAAAATGATAATATAAAAAATTAAAGAGGAAAATGTCGTAACGGAAATGATCTGTATACACTACACGAGAAACTTACCAAATCGCTATGATTAGACGCGGTGGCGTCATCCAACGGGTTTCCGTTGTCAACGTCCACGCCGGAGTCGTTGGGATCGCCTCTCCGCCTACCTTCATTCCTCACGATCTCGTGAAAGTTCCTCAACGCATTCAAGTTAAAACGCAAATCCGTCGTGAAGTCGTCGTACAGTTTGAACTGGTTAGCATTGAACTCGGTATCGTTGTCGAGGACGTCGTGACTGTCCATTAAACTTGAACGGTTGGAGTTCTTGCTGGAGAACATCACTTTGTAATAGTCGCGATTCATTTTGTCACTTTTATTATTATTTGCTATATTATTTACTTTTATGTTGCGTTCCCGTTATGATTGCTTTGCATCGTTATATTGAAGCGCCTGTTAGATAGTTCAACGAGTGGCGGGTTATTTTGAAAGCCGGTTCAACGTGAATGATGCATTGGGTACGGCCGTAGTAAACTTGGCACGGTTATCTATCGCGTATAAAATTAGCATGGCGTCAGGATAGAGATTACATCGTAATAATAGTTAAGGCGCATCGGTATTTTTACGATATTATAAATATTTGAACTGGAAGGTCGCAATATCAATTTTATATAATTAATTTAGTATATTTTATGTTGATACATATATCTACTGAAATAGTAGCAATAATCGAGGTTATTACTTAAAATGTTTAGTTACTATTACTGTAAAAATTGAGGCCAGTCATGGCGCAGCGCGTGGCGCGTGGCATCAACGTGCGACCGGTTCCAGGTTCGCGACGTTCACAACACACAACGTCTCCAGAATTCGGCGAAAGTGGAAAACGGAATTGTCTTTATTCACATTACATTACACGGAGTGCCATAGTGATAGGTTCCCAGCATGCTGGACGCATTGCCTGTGAGTGGCGAAACTCTACGCCGCGCTCTTATTGAAACTCTTTGAAACCAGCCGCGTGCCACACATTTTAAAATAGCTTCAATATTTCAGAACTAGTGAACAGTTCTAGTATATGATGGTAAGAGATATTACCGTACAGCGTACATTACTCTTCCAAGTTAAAACAACAAACAACGTACTGAACATGAACGAAAATAGGTCAGATAATATAAACAGCGAGAAAAATATAGAAATAATAAATATTGAGTGGATACTTTGGTTGTAATTTTGAATTGCCATTATATTTAAACTGACAACTTTTACAAAATGTGCCGATATTTATAATAGTAAAACGTAGTAAAGTTGACAAGCAAATACTTTACAGATGTCTAAATAATTTTAATTACTTGGCTAAACATCAAAAAGTAACGAATGTACCTCGAATAAATACATTTTAGAATATTTGCAGTACAAAAAAAAATTACACATTATGAATGAAAAATGTACAAATGTAATATTTTTTTCTAACAACAAGATATAATTATCTAATGTAGTTAACACAGCGTAGAACGCTGAAATTTGACATGTCGGTTGGCGAGTGCTTTAAATATGTTTTCTTATGAATTCGCCACACAACAGTAAGTAACTAAATAAATAAATAAAAACAATGTAAATTTGGCGAACAGAATAAATGATGGATTTTTTATCTAACAAGAAGAAACATTCAATACAAGGAAGTCCATCCGTCGATTGTTTTCCAACACTGAACGCGGTTCGTTCCCATAATTACAACGCCCACCGGCCACATGGCACCGAAGTCGGATAAAAATACACAAAAACACGTAACCGAAGACTTACTAACCGCTAGTGTTATTTTACTGGTTAAACTGACCGCTTCTTCAAGGTTCTATCGTTTTTATTGCTAAGGATGTTTATCTACAGTGGTGAAAATTTTTATTGGTAGAAATTAAAGTCTAAATATTTTACTCATTGTATTTTTTCTTACATAGTCTACTTACTAGACGGAACCTAAGAAAATATCAGTTCTTTTCTCATTTACTAACCTCTATAGTGTTAAGACACTCTTTTCCCCACTTTCCACCGAATTTTCGATGCATTGTGTGTTTAGTGGCGGAACTCAACGTCGGGCTTTATTTAATGAATAAATTAAGAAATAATAAAAAATATATCATAAAATTTTACATATTTCCTCAAAATTGCCAGGTTTTCATAGAAATTTTCTCTCCCTAAACTATCGTAACACAAAATAGAAATAGTACGTACGAAGCTCTACGAACAGCATTGTTTTATATCAAACATGTTCACGGGCGTTGGGTAGCATTTCTCCAAGACGCGAGCTAAGTTATTACAAGATCCCTTGACCTGAATCTGACGCGAACATAATTCGATGGCCCTTCAACTTTTTACATAAGGGGCTTCAATTCTTTTTCTGTACTTTGAGATTTTCTTGTAAACTGATTTTACATTACATTAATTTGCAAAACTTCTATTAATTCGTAAATTACCTACATGTAGAACATAGAATAACTTATTTAGAACATATCTTTGTAGTTTCTCTTTCTATAAAGATATCTTTGGATAAAAATGTAAATATAATAATATATTTTGAGTTTGGCCAGTCGTGACGCAAGGGCACAACGGTTAACGCGACAGATTGCAGGTTGGATTTCCAGTCGAGAAAATAAATGAAATAATATAAATTTATTTCGTTCTGAGAACGAGGCAGAGCGCGGCGTTGAGTTCAGCCACTCAACACGCAATGCGTTTAGAACTCGAAGTAAAGTGAACAACAAGTTTTTTAACACTAGGTTCCCAGGCTCTCCCCCTGCCTAGCTTGACACGTGCACATGTCAATGCATACAAGACGATCATCAGCATCATCATTATGAGCTTCATATACCAATAACCATAAAAAAATCTATTTCGTCTAACCTACTTTGATTCGATCTCCCTACATCTATTTCTAACAATAACTACATTCAAAACTAAATCTCACATATTATTATGGTTTTATAATAAAACCTCTCTCTATGACCACAGTGTAATGTATATCTAGAAGCTACTACTTTAGCGGTGTCAATGAACTGGTTAGTTACATAATAGAAGCGAAAACCAAAGGTCGTTGATATGATTGCTTTTAATTCAGTGCAATTCATTTTGTGGAAACGGCGTTCGTGTTGCCTGCAGGAGCTTTCTTATTTTGCAATTTACATATAGAGGCAAATTACATCAACATTTAATTATATTCTACAATTATCTAATGCTATCAAAGCGCAGTGGATCAGAGTTTGACTGTAAACGTTAGGATTGTGGGTTCGTATTTTAATTTTCGAAACAGAAAAATTTGAACGCAGGGGGGATTTAAATGCCTTATGATTTTTGACGGTTTCCATGAAGCCTTTTTTTCCTTTCTAGGTGTAGAATAACATTTTAAAATATTAAAAAGCTAGATGTTTATATCCGCCAATCGTCACACAATATTTTGAATTCAGTTACTAGGTTCAATCAGCGTGGACGCTTTTCCCTATAATATCTACATATTTATGTTAGGTACCTAATTTACTTACTCTATAAGAATATTTATTAAAATTTAATAAAAAGTACTTTATAATCTATATTATATTAAAAAGTAATTTTAAAATTTCTTCATAAAATAAACGTCGATGAGCTAGAAGGCAAAAAGTTAACAATGCAGGAAGTGAGTTTTATATATATAGAACGACTGTATTTGTGTTTTTATTTTACTTTTACTACAAGTCGTTAGCGTCTCATAATTTAGATTTGATGTTAATTACTTTTAAAATTTATTTTTCTTAAAGCAAGTATTTACTTACTTCCTTTATAATACATTTAATTGGGCATTATAACAGTGACAGACGTGCCGTTCTATATATGCGAAAAAAGCAGAGCAAACCAATTAAAATATTAAATATTTCATTTTTCTCGAGTGTAAACTGAACACACAACCTACGTTTACAGTCATACTTTTGCCCCTGCGCAACTACTAGCCACTAGAAAATTAAATGGACAATAAAATCCAAAAAATGCAATAAATAATCTAGCGTGAAGGTTGCTTGACGTAGAAAACATTGTACAATAAGAAATCTAAAAACAAAATCGACAATTACAAGAACATTCAAACTAAAAAACTTAATGTTATGTCTCGAAAATTAGGCGAAAAGTGGAGAAAAGTGACTTGACACTAAGTTACATCTGCCGAAATGCAATTATAAATAAAATATTATAAGCAAAAGTAAATCATAGTTAGCTAAAACTATTCTCTACATGAAAGCAAGGCCGGCATCCAGACACAGGTGAAAGTGGTGTTATGGAATTTCGCGATACACCCAACTATTATGGTAATTGGAGTGAAACGTCTGTATGGCGCAAGTGTGATGGATGAGCTTTATGCTTTTGCCGTAAGCATGGTTAACATACATAAAAAAAATATGAGTAACAATAAACAAATAGTAATAATAACGTACAACTTAATCGCTGACGAGCTGAATGTTTTCCAATAGGCGCGGGTTCGAATTCCACTACGTTAGTTTTTTTTTAAATTTTCTCCTTTTCTAACGCGAATAATGCATTTTGTTGAACTATGAGTTTTGTCAAATGTTTATAATTAATAATTTAATATGAATAAAATAAAACGTATGTTTTACATATAGTCGCTAAGATATACAACACATGTTAATCAAACCGTAATTAGAAGGGATTTCGGAAAAATACAAATAAGAACAAGATTTTAAAATATATTATATTATTATGAAATGGAATTTATTATTATTAGACCATATTTGCTTAAAAATTAAAAGAAAAGAAACACGTTATCTAACAAAAAATACCATTACAAGAAAACACGGAAGTTATTATTACTTACTTTCTATTGTTATTAGATATTTTTTTATTTATGTGAGAAATATAAATTAAGTTACAGACAGACAAACTTATCATTTGTAAAAGGAAATCTGAGATAAAAATTATAATAGACTAAAAAATTAAACCAAGAATATTACATTGTAATTTTATACACAAGACAAGAAAAAGAAACATCTTTTAATAAGTATAATTTAGTAATTGTAAATTTTTTGAATCGAAAATATATTTAAGTAGGCATAGAAAGATATTTAAGAAGGCAGAGCGAGTGAAAGTAAAATACATTACAGACAATCGAACGAACGACGACGAAAAGAATGAATAAAAGTATATTTCCCACGATGTATCAAGTTGTTACGAACGATTTCTTTACATTTTATAATAATTAGATTTCCTTACAATTATTTTATTATAAATATCAATATATTTTTGATTCGGATTTCACATGTTCTACTCTAGGTATTTAAATATATAAATCCGAATTCTAAACATAGTTTGTATTATCTTTAATAAACCATCAAATATGCCGCAAAATTTTAGGTTAATTTAATTAATAAGTTGTTTCCATACACAAGCAACTATCATATAAATTAGAATAAAGCTAGTCCCGCATTACAATTACCATCAACTCGCGCCCCTCAATTTCCTTACTAATGAATTAAAAATACGAGAAATTTTCAAGTTATATATAAATTTATGTATATTTAAGCGTGCAATAATAATTTATGTATATTATGCTGATACTAAATGGTTTTAATGTGCCTTCAATATGAAGTTCTTAGATATAAGCGGACCAAAATATTTAAACAGCTTCACACTTTATCCCGCATACTGCAGAGATGGCAGAAGGAGCTGAGTGTCTTAGCAGTAAAAATGAAAATTAATCATTGCCTTGAGTGAGGATTGAATCCACGACCGTCGCTTTTACAACCACGATCTTATTAAAATAAAATTAAAGCGAGTATTGCTATTTATAAAAATTTTCTATCCAGTTTCCTGAATTATTAGTAAATAGTAGTTATAAGTGTAGATAGAGGAGATAGAGGTAGAAGAAATAGATAGATAGCTAATAGACCGTTCACAATAGTGCCATTTTACTTAAAACGTTTTAATAAATAAAATAATTAGTGAATAACATGTGAAATAAAAAGATAATTTACATATAAGGCATTCACAGCGACGTTCATTAAATGGATTTTATATTATTTTACTGCTACTAAAAGTACAATATAATGCGACGTATAGGTATATTACAGAATTGGCTTTATATGTATGTCGTCGTCGCTTGGAATATGATCTAGGGCACTATGTAGGTTGACACGTAATTACATAAACTGATACTGTCATACGTGACAACATAACGTAGTAAGTAAGTACTATGTATATTGGGGGCCAAACTATTATTTGTTGGTTCGATTCCCACTTGAGGGTATGAAACATTTAATATTTTCATACTTTTTATCTTTTTAAAAAATTTAATATCATAATTTATATTAAAAAAAATAACTTTATCAAGACCTAGACCCAAAGATAAACAACGATAGTGGAAAGGTTATTTAACATTCCTATCCGATGAAACCGAGATGACGCAGGCCATTCTATTAGATATTAGCATCTTGAGAATATGGAGGAAACAATAGACTATTTTATAACTACGAATGCTATTTATAGTACGTAAAATTGTATAATCTAACATAACACACGTTCATATATGCAGGCTCGATCTCCGTTTGGATAAGTGGATACAGAAAATTATTTTATGGAGAATGGATAAAAATGGAGAAGGGAATGACTTAACACTAGTTTTTTTTTTGGCTTAACTTGCAATGCGTAAAACTGCCTACTTGCAAATATCGAAGTATGCAGATTAAGTAACATGGCTAGAAGAAATATAAAATCATGTAAGAGAAATTTGTGAAATTAAACGTGCGTCGATAGGAAGTAATAGTGAAACACGATTGATTTGCAAGTCCATAAGAAACTATATATATATATATATATATATATATATATATATATTTTAATTGACTTATGAATATTGGATGAATATTAAAACATTTTTTAAAAACTATAGCGCGTTATCGATATTTCTGACTTTTTACACAATGGGATATGTATTTAAATCCTAGGATTTAAATAATAGGGTTAGTGAAAAAAATTTGTGATATTCAAATTTTCTACACTACACCCATACGACGCGAAAGAGAAAATTGAGTAGTAACATAAAAAGAAAATAGAAAAAAAAATCAATTATAAACTTACACAGCACCTACAAAACAAGATTCTCATACATAATGACTTTTTATAGTTCACCTATTAAAGTGATGTAGTCTGAAAACAATAACACAAGCCTTACGTAAGAAGGCGTTATATGATATGAAAATGACAGAGCAAACAATGATAGCGCTAAAATAAAAACAATGAATTAATGTAACGCGCTGGGTAAAAATAAGAGTCTATAGACCCGACTTGTACCTGCTGTGTACGTAATATTAGGAAATGTTATATAAAAATTAGGTTCCCTGTGAACTAACATAATGATATGTAGCTCTTTATCTGTTCAATTTTTTTTATAAGTCATCTAAATAACTTTTGGTGCTGTAGATTAACATAACTATTTAAAAAGATATAAAAATATGATCTTCCATTATTTCAATAACCTTAACAAATAATATTAGATGGACTTGAAAAATTTGGTAAAAAAAAAAACGAAGGCGTTTTCTCGCAATTCCTTTCAATCCTTTAATACTTTCGGACGCTATCTCCAGCGAAGTTATTTAATACCCCTACAAAGTTTGTAAAGTTTCTCTGTAATTTTATTTTAGTTTATATTGTTTGAATAAACAACACAGCAAGTGTATTGAAATATTTTTTTAAATAATTAAATTTAAGATGAAAAATGTTATAATATCGAATTAGAATAATTGTAGACATTTGAAGATAATAAATTAATGGACTTTTAATAAACGAAATATGTATAAAAGTATGATATATTACAAGATAAAAAATACTGTATTATAGTAAAGTCGTTTTCAAATTGAACGAACAGTTTTGTACCACAGTGATAAAATAAAAATGCAGAGTTAAAAAGCAATTACAATTCGTAGATGAGGTGGCGTAGAAAACGAAAGTGAGAGTACTTTCATACTCTCTCGGCTTTAACGTTATTATTAGTTATAATTAATTATTTTTTCGTACACTTCTATACATTTCAAAGTGAGACAAAGAATAATTTTTTTTTTCAGCTTCACGTTGTATCCCGCACACAGCAGGATAGACAGAGGGAACCTCGGTGTTAAGACACCCCGTTCTCCACTTTCTGCCGAATTCTGGAGGAATGGCGTGTGGCGTGTGGCAGAACTCAACGTCGCGCTTTGCAGCCACCAGAACAAACCTATTGTGCATTTTCTAAGGATTATTAAATTATAAACTGGTATAAAAATGACAGTTTGTAAGTCACCTGAGAATTTACAATCAATGTTGTAAATGTAACAAGACTACGAGAAATCTTAGCTTACTCTACATCATCATTACGTTGCATTTAAATTTAAATCATATTGCAAATTAATTTCAAAGTTTCTAATCCGCTTGAATGTGGCGGCAAAAATGTTTGATAAATTGTAAACACACGAATACAAATTTGCTATTACTCAACAAAAACATACCGATACATTAGTTGGAAATTGTCAAAGGAAATTTGAAGGGGCTTCGGAATCACATCAGCTCGGTTCCTTTACGGGTAGCACTTTGCAATTTCCGCTCGGACGAGGTCAAACATGGTGTCGACATCTACCTATTATGATATTGCCTGAAGGCGAGGAAGCGGCGTACTGGATTTGGGCACGTATTTTTTAATTTAGGTAATTTACTACGGATGTTTAGAACGGACGGATATTAATTGTATAAACAACATTTAATATAACAAAATGGTCGATAAGCGTTTTAGAATTGACTACTTTTATTCAATAGATTAATATTGAAAGAAGAAAATACTAATAAATGTATAGAGTTGAATAGTCAACTTCATATATTTTATATATCAAATTCATATATATATATATATATAATTGAGATTTTTAATTATTTATTTATTACTTCACGTACTTCGTTACCAGAGCGAAATGAAATCGTTAAGTATTTTATTTCCCCAAGTGGGAAACGAATCCATAACCTGTCGCATTTATATACGCTTGTGCCCCTGCGCCACGTGCAACTCTAGCAACAAGTGACAATAATAATATAAAACCCTTAATATTTAATACAGGAAACGCCAGACTTATATAGCATATAAAAGCCAACGGACATTTATAAAACAAAGAGAATACGTAGAATAAAAGTTTTGTAAGCCATGATCGTGATTGTTTGATTGAAATAGTAAATTAAAAAAGTTCAAAGCCGGCAAAATAATAAAACGCCAATGAAGAAAAAAATATATATATTTCAGTTAATTTACTGTCGCGCTTTATAGACTATGAGTATTTTTTGTGAAAGCAAACTTTTGGCACAAATCAACAGCTTTGGAAAGTACTTCGCCTACAAACGTAGAAAAATTATGTAGTTGGTATGACGTTGCTCTTTTTATACCATAATAGCTGTTCGTGTAAAGGTGCATTTTTAAATTTTCAAGGTCATTCTCTTGCTCGTAAAATTTGTGAGAAGGTCACAGGCATGCCATGTTAAGTAGCGAATTTCCTCGAGCGAAAATCAAACCCACAACCCGTCGTGTTTACTCGTCGCGTATGGCTTTATATTGGAAATATAAAAATGTGTAATTATCTTTGAACAATATATATATAGGAAACATATCCGTTTAGTCATAAAGGTATTACGGTAACAGGGAAACATTATGCAAGAAATACACTGACCCTGTACGATAGTTAGCAGGATTCTATACATCGTTGACACTAAACCAGATGTTTCTAGAGAAAAAAAAACAACATGCACATGTAGGTAAGTGTAACCCATTAAAGTATAAGAATTGAATATAGCTTTCTTTTTAAAATAAAAAACTGCAAAGATATTGATGTTATGCATTATTGATTGTTTGCCCAGAGAGCTTCGCAATCAGAGCGAAGAAATCAAAATATTAATAATAATAATAATTAATAATTTCGTCGAGTGGGATTCGAACCTACGCGTCCATACCAACCTGTCGCGTTTAAAGTCGCATGCTGTGCCCCCGGGCATTCAAAAGTTACGATTTTATTCTCTTCCCTAAAAAGTGGACACGGAGAGCGACAGATTGCTAAATTTTTAAAACAACAATAATATAAGTAAGAAATACAAAATCATCGATAAACTATAAATGAATTTATAATATCGATAGCATGTAATGGTCTCCCGATACGGCGTCGAAGGTTGTACGGCGCATATAAAGTAGACGCGTAGGACGACCCAGGACGTTGCTAACAAAAAGTACGAACCACGCAATCCTCCAACAAGATAGATAGGTAATTGTGGTGCACAAGGAGATATAACAATAGAATATATGGAATTGAGATTGTTATTAATGTTGGCGGCATTGAACAATGTTATTTTATTTTACGGCGGTTGGTAGCCAACATTACGGTGACACATCGGATTCTATATTTGAACGCAGGTATTTGTCAATTTGCTTTATTTGCCTCTAAAATCAATCATATTGACGATGTGTACCCCTTGACTAGTAGAATGTTACATTAAAGTGGTTAGCGTGTCACTGACACTGCTATAAAATATAATTTCAGTGGGTGTTTCCTCCGTCTGGATAAATTAAATGTGGCATTTGATTGGGTCATTTATAGAGTAAGATCCCAGGACCCCCAGACACGTCATTTTAGCAAAGCTGTAAATTGTAATTGTAAGTAAGACTCTGGAATCTTGTGCTATGTACCACCAAAAATCTAAAACGGAGATGTTAGTGTTTCTAAATGACTTAGCTGTTTCCATCGGGAATTGAACAAATAATGCATAATTTAAAGTTTTATAATTATTTATTATAAGATCTGATAAAACAACAATTAAATAATCAAGAACAAGCGGTAAGATTCAACGTGAGTACTATTCGCAAATTTAACATTCCATATTGTGAGCACAGATACAGATGAATGCGAAGAGTTAAGTCATATAATTGATTCAACGAAGTAGGACGGGAGGCAGCTTACGATTTGCAGGATATGTAGAGTTTAGCGATAAGCTGTGAGGCTTATAAGTATCGAGTGATGGAGCTCTAAAAAAAATTAGATAAGATATATTTTAAAGAAAATACACGTGAGCTTCTGTAGGTAGTTGTTAATTGTATGTTCTTCTAAATAGAATTTGTTTTTTATCTATCGTTTATTAACACATATCTATTGTATATGTATTTCAGAACAAAATAAAAAAAGGCGAAGTCAAGTACGTTTTTTCATTCACAGAGCTGTCGAGTGAAAGGAATGTTATGTCAGGAATAGATTTAAATTAAAACGAGATAAATAAACGCAATGTAATAAAAAAGAAGACTAGACTAGTTTTGGCAAAAAATTAATTCGTTCACATTTAAAATTAATTTTTTTGATATAATTGCGACGAATAATTGTAGTCAATCCTTCAAAAGTAATTATACAATAATTGTTGTTATATAATAAAGTAATTTTAGAGAACCGAAAAGAAAATCTACTAAATTTCACAGATATCAGTCTCTTTCTTTTTATTCTAAAACGAGAAGGACACCCTTACAAACAAATATTGAACCGCACCCGAAATCGAACCGCACCCCAATACCAAAAAATTGGGCAATCGTACAAATCACCACTGAACCAGACAGGCGTTCGTTAAACTGACCCGTATTCCCAAAGCGGCTGTGGAATTTCGAGGACCGGTCCTCTGACTCATTCAGGGTATAGAAGAGTCTGCGATCCGTGATGCAATTATATATCGATGTAAGGTATGGTCAGTTGTGAAATATTAATTTACAGAGAAGGTTAACGTTTAATTTATTAAATAATTATTTCGAGAAAATTATTATGATTAACATAATTCTTGTTCTAGTAAGTAACTGGGCAAAGCGCGGAGTGTTTGAACACTAGGTTCCCAGTTGTATTAAAGGTCCCCCCACTCCTACAATCGGCATACATACAAGTTTCTAAATCATATTTTCTTAAGATTCTTGAATCGTTGTAATTTACAGAGTATAGGTATACTACATTGTAATGTGGATACAGTGTTGGCCGCAGTTCTTTATATAACGTTAAGGGAATTTACGATGCTGACTTTAAAATACAACAAGAGCTTTGTTTTATTTTAGAGACGCGTATTTTATATTTACAGAATTGTAAGTAGTGCAAGAACAAAATTATGAGATACAGTTTACTTAAAAAAAAATACTGTGGCTTCACGCTGTATCCTGCACAAGGGCACACCTGTACTCCGTTCCCATTCAGACACTTCCCTTCCCTACTCTCCGACGAATTCTGGGCAGGCATTACAAGTTAAGCAGCGGATCGCAACACCGCGTTTCTTCTTGTTACCAGAGCGGGGAAATGAAAATATTAAATATTTAATTTCCTCGAATTCGAATCAAATCCATATGTCGCATTACTGTCGCACGCTTGCACTAAAATTAGCCAAAATAAATAAATATGTTTATAAATGCCGGTTTACACTTTGAAAGTTGTTAGTTTAAAACAATGAAAGCACATGTTATTAGCTGGCAACCTTCACGCTATAAACAAAAGTTTAAACTCCTCTAACGCGTTGTATGAATCATCTCAGAGGCGAGTAGCGTCGTTGCGTCTGTTAGTATATAATACTATATTATATCATTGAGTATATGATATGATAAAAAAAATATAATATCTTCCTACAATTAAACATAAAAATAATTAAAATATTGAATTTTATTACAACACTAAAAGTAAATGGATAGTAAATTATTAAATTTAACCAAATGCAGTCAAAAAATATCAACAATAGTTATAAATAAGTTATAAAAAGTTCAATGTAAATTACACTTACATTACAATTACAACGTATGGCGTCTTAGTGGTGTTCTAAGAAAAATATGATATAAGAACAAAAAAAAAAGACTTAAGTATCCGTCCGTCTGTAAACATAAAATATAAACTTATTGTACTTATGGTTTGTACATCTCTATTAAGCATGTATGCTGTTAACGAAACGTAAACGAGGTTTTTAAGCTCACTCTTGGTTCCAGGCTAACTTCGGCCACTTTAAATTATTTTTAAAAAGTACTCGTCATTTACAAGATTGACAACAAGAGGTGTTTGTGTACATTAAATAAAAATTTCAAATCAGTATAAAATTGAAAAAAAAAAGTGTATTCAACTTATATATTAATTTTATTTTAAATGTATTATAAATACATTTAAAATAAAATAACATCGACATTCAATACGAAACAAGATCAAATTACGCAAAGATACGACGGTGTTTGCTCCATTAATTGTTCAAACATTTAAGCTTAAGAGGAAATAAAGCCTCAACCCTCGCTCAGGTCAGCACTAGGTCACTTGCTAGTACAAAATGACCGCAGATTTCATAAAATTTTCTTAACGTTCTAGACGCATAGGTTTTACATATTTCGCGTTACTATTTTTTACATGTGGCATTTTCTTTTGTATGAGGTATGTAATACTAAATATTATAAGAATCCGAGTTTTCTGCAAGTACGGAGGGTGACATAAGTCAAATGGACTATATAGACATAAAACGAATTTTTGACTTCCATCCACAACCAATAGATTCTGAGAAAACGAACCAAAATTAGTTAAAATATTAGGTAGGTTCAAATCTTTACACTGTGGACACTGTGGACAATGTGTATTATGATCAGATCAAGCTTGTGTGCCAGAAATGTCATCATCAATTGATTTTATATTTGTTTAGTTGTCAGAACAACAACACTTATTGTGAGTATATTAAAACAATTATATGTAAATATGCAGTGAATTTAATCGAATCGTCAATAGTTTTATGGGTAAACGTTGAATAATGCATATTTGCTATTACAAATCTGTGTATTTAAAGAACATATACATCTACATATTATTTAACTAATTAAAATATAAATTTCCAATTAAAAAAGTGGCACAAAAAATAATCAAAGGGTTTTGTGTCTAAAATAAGCTCATAAGCCACGACATGCTTGGCCTAATTCTACAACACTTTAGATAGATTTCATACGTCAGTATTCTGAATAGAGCTATACTTCAAATAGCAGAGGAGCTTTGCCATACAATGGAAGTCATTATGGGCAACACTCAAATGTATATCTATCTCTGTTCTCCACTTTACATCCAAATCCAAAACATTGAGTGTGATCGGGGGAACTTAACTTTGTCTCGTCACTCCAACTGAAATTAACAGAAAGTGAAAAACAAAGACAACGAACGACTTCATTCTCTATCCAAGAAATATGAGAATTCAAGACAAAAAAAAACAACATCTGTTTCATACGACACTATCCGCAATAGTCAAGGAGTTATTACTTTTATAACTGTGACCCGCTTCAGCGCAAGCGCCACGCTATTCTGGTTGGTGAGTCATCGTCAGTAAGCAGCCCGTACTGTCTCTGGTCTAATTGTTCAACACCTGCCATCAACTATGTTTAGTTTATATTATTTAATGGCCACAAACAATGCTGAGAAATTGACAAAAAAAAAAAAACAAAGTTTGCAGGTGACTTCGTTTACAAGCCCAATTATATTGTTCACGATGTCCAACAACTATTATAAATAATATTAAAATATCGATATGGCATTCATCAGACAGCTGCACTTAACAACATTATTTGATATTAATTTATCTTCAAAACCGGCCAAGTGCGAGTCGGATTTGAATAGATACATTCGTTCGCTACGATGTACGAGTACAACACTGGTTCCTACATGCCGTTTATGCCACTGCGCTGTGACGGGCTCAAATTAATGTTTGGTGTTAAACAGCAGGTTTAATATATTAAGTATAATATAATGATGAAGTATAATACTTCATGTCTATACTTATAATAAAATCGTAAAAGGGTCGGTGTCTAATAACAACAATTGTGTGTAATAGCAATTTTAATATTTTTCAAATTCGTCTGTTTGTCCGTAAATTTGTTATCGCTAATCTTAGAATTGGTTTAACCGATTTAAATGCGGTTTCACTATTGGATTCTGGCAAGCTTCCATTAACATATAGGGTTTATTTTATTAGAATCGGTTTATAATAGAAGATAAATTCCCAAAAGTTAAGACTTAATTTATCTAATAAAGCCGTCGTGGTGCAACGGTACAGACGTGTGACTTTAAATATGACAATTGTGAATTCATTTTCCACTTGGGCAAAGAGCCCACAACTGTCAAATACAACGATTTCTATACAACTATACATATAAATAAAATCAAAGGATCTGTCTGTTATATCAACATAATATTGTTAGTGTTATCAGATATTCAGGTTTACAGTTCTTTGGAGCCCAGAAATTAAACTTCTAATACAACGCAGTCGAAAGATATGAGCATTCATGTGTCGTTTTTGCTTCATTTTGTATGAAATTCACCGCGTAATAAAAACTTTAAAACTTTCCGTAGACCTAGTTGTAGTTGTGAAATTTATGACGAAGTAAGATAAAAAATTATAAGTTATTTATTAGTTAATTTCTTACTAAGTCATTTTAGGACTTCAAGCGGACGAAGCCGCACGGGGCCGCTAATAAATATATATTAGTCAATAAATTACTTCGCAAATACTTGTTGCTTCACTTTTATCCAGGAGATGATTGAAAATTTTATACGTAAGTCTATCACACGTAAACAAACAAACAAACAAAATAAGTCCCCGAAAATTAATTCGAGCTTCCACTGTATCGTGAAACTACCGAATTAGAACTACGAAAGTCTGACCAAAATTATTTAGTTTGTGACTCTACCTCCTAGGAGAGAACGATAAAAGTTTCTTGAAGCCGACAAATCTCAACATCCGGTAGTAAAGTTACTTACGACTACTGTCTTCATCTTACTAAGTATCTTTCCTTCTCAAGAAAAATACACTCCGATTAGTTCATTAAATTTATTATAATACTCAATTAAGTGAATTTTATTGTAAGGTACTACTAATACAAGCAATCATAACGGTACGACAGTCAGTGGTGCCTGAAATTATCTAAGTACCCGCAACCTGGTCAATTCTTCATTTTCAGAGCTCGTGCGTGACGATTCACGCATTCCATTCCACTAGAACACTGGCCACAGAGTCACCGTATTTTCGGAAGAAAAAAAGAAAAAAAAATGTCAGTCACTTTAAAGAATTGTCAAAAACGGAACGCATTCGTATAGTATGGATAAGCGGTTAAGTAAAAGGTGGATGCGCGCGTACGCGGGCTCGAGACCGACTGACGGGCAGCAGCGGGCGAGCCGCGGGCGTGCGATACGGGGGATAGTGTTTCATGTGATTATTTTATTGTAAAGTAGTGTGCTTCACATGTGTAGTGTATGTAGCTTTATTTTTTATTCAATTTTTTTATAAATAACTAATAATAATATGATTGTTTATTTTCCATGTTCTCATCACAAGACCAGAGCGCGGCGTTAAGTTCCGTCAGTCAACACGCAATGTCTCGGAAAATTGGTTGACAACAACGATATTTTTAGTTTTATTTGTAAAATCAGCACCAGAGAAGCAAGAAACAAATGCAAAATCACACTAAAATCACCATATATAGGTATGTCTAGGTACACACAGTCGACAGTCACACATGAATTATCAAAAGGCCAATAGACTATCACAAACAGAGCATCTAATCTAACGTCACGTAAGAAAGCGCATAACGAGCACACGCATCATGCATATCGATTGTACCGATTTGACGAACAGTTGCGTCTTCGCTGTCCTCACCTATTGTTATACAATTCCAATTAGGCAATAAGATAATTACTACGCAATAATACACGTGGGATTTACTCAATATCATTTATTTCAAATGATTTTTAAACTAATGATACTGTAATTAGATTTTTTCAAAAAGAAAATATATCAGCTTCACGTTGTATCCCGTACACAGCACGGTATGCAGAGGAAACTTAGTGTTTGTAAGACACTCCGTTCCCCACATTTAGCTGAACTCTGGATCATATCTAAATAATACTGCCTTAATATTTAAGACAATATAAATGATACGTTATTTTAATAATACTACATTATTCCGTGGGTCTTTAATATTTTCTAAGAGGCCAGTCGCGAAACAGGGACACAAAGTGTGCCTGTAAACACAGGTTGTAAGCTCGATACTCTTTGAAGTCAAGGCAAAATATACGGCGTTAAGTTCCGCCACTCAACAAATAATAGGGAATTAATATCTTAACACTAAGTTCCCTCTATGTGCGTGATTCAACGTGAAGCTGATAAAGATACTGCTAAATATAAGTATCCAATGATCGCTAAAATGGATAATTTCGCCTCTTCGACTCATGCAGTATTATATATCGTCGCCTAGCTGTCTAGTGTCTAAACGTGTCGTATCATATTTTTTGTTCTTTCTCCTTTCGTTGCTCTCTGAGTGGCACGGACGCGCGGCGCGGTGGTGAAAGATGCTTGTACTCATTTCCGTAATATGTATCTTTCGATGTTTTTTACGGTACATCTTTGAAATATAACACTATAGTTCTTTTTATTTTATATGATATAACCCACAAACTAAACAAATAAAAAATAATAAAAAGAATGGAGGAATTCGAAAATACGCATATAGATTTCATATATAAATAGAAATAAAACTTGGTTATACTTATTTGATTGTCAGAAGACTGCTAGAAACCAAATGTATTTCTAAATCGAACAACCTCGAAATACAAAGTAAGATTTATAGTATATTACAAGATATATTTGTAAACGTAAAACTTCCTAACAATTAAAATATATCATAGTACAAAAAGATTCTAAATTCTAAGTTAGATAGTAATATATGTTATAATCTATATATAAACATATTTAAAGTAGGAAGCTCGCGTGCGCTCTCTCTAGATTACTAATCGATATCCTCCCCCTGGCACGGCCACACGCGAGGGTAAACATGAACGATATTTTAATGATCCCGGTATTCCCCTTGTTGTATGAAGGTCAATAACAGATACATTATCGATCATAATTTAATACATTTTATTTTGCATGTTTTTGAAGAAATAAGACGAACGTTGAGCTCCGCCACTCAACAACGCAATGGTTATTGGATGTCTCAACACTGTGTTCCCGTGCCTATTCTACTTTCCGCGGGGTACCGTCATGAAGTTAAAAATACATGAAAATTGAACAATTATAGAATCAGAATATTTTTCACTCAAACTAAAATCCATAATATAAAAATACACGTTAAATAATTAATTTATTTTGTTAGTACGATCTGATTAGAAAATTTAGTAATGACATTTTATTAATATTTTTTCTTTAGCTTCACACTGAGTTGGGCCGTGAGAATCTAGTGTTAATGTTCTTGCTATTATTCAAAAAGTAACAAATAATCATCTCGATTTTGAAATGTAAACATTTACACACACTTAACAACGTATCAACACGAATAGAAAGCTAGCATTACAGCAGCACGTTGTAAACGCTAATCACGTGGTGAGGTAAAATATTTAAAGTAGTATTACAAACCAATATTATCGATACTCTTTTATATCGATTTTACATAAAGTATTTTACTGATTTTACATTGCATTTTTGCATTATTTTAGAGACAAATAAAAGCTTTGGTCTCAATAAGAGTAACTATAAAAGATGTGACATGCTTTTGCTTTTCGGAAAGTGGTAAACAGAGTGTATTGACACTAACATTTCTTTACCCCATTTTTTAGGTTGGTGCATTTCGTTTTATAGTATTTAGCATGCAACATATTTAGGAACGATTATTTTAGTTTATTATTAGCTGTAACCCCACACAGAGACCCTGCTATGCTAGACAGAAAGAACTTGGGAAGTGTTAAGACCCTCCATTCCCCACTTGATTCGACTCTATCTTAGAAAGTAATACAAGCTTTTTAAATTATTTTTACTCATACCTTATTAATCTGAATTAATTTTATGAACTATTTCAATAAATCCTAAGAAGCTATTATTTAATCTTTTCCTCATAAAAAATGTTCTTCGAAATATCATAGTAGTTGAAAATAAAACTGTATGTATACGAGTACTTCATAAGGGTGACCCAAATAAATGAATAATTAAATTAGCGTGTCGTTTTAAATTAGCATAGATACCGTTAGCAGGAAGCAGTTTATACAAACGATGCTCTATTAGGAATGCTACATTGTAAGGTAACATTTTTGTCATGGGTTCATATCTCCAGAAGGTACTGAGAAAACATCACAAATGAGAGGTGACAAATGTATGATTATGTCAGGGAAAGAATAGTCAGTCGTTTTTAATTTTTTTAAGATTAAACAGATTTGTTTTGATTGAGAGATGCCCATACATAAATGGAGAGTAAAATGATGTAACAGTAACGTCCTCTTCTGTAAATATGCAGGAGAATAAAAAAATTTGAATGAATAGTAACGCGATTCCCTTGCAAAGTGTAAACGAAGCATGAATTAACATGCCACACCCGCACAGCGGGCAATGAACTAGGTAAGTGTAAAAGTGTGTTTGGACGTACAATTTGCGTAAAATATGACGGTCCAGCGTAAACATTTTTCCTAAGTTTTAAAAATGGCTTCCGAAAGGGTACGGATATAACAACATACTATCTATACAATCATGTTGTTTTATTTCTAGTGCATTTCTTTCGGCAAATGACACTCCGCTCTCCGTTTCCAGAATATAAACGATTAAGTGTCAAACGGCAGTACTCAGCCTTGCGCTTCCTGAGCGAAGGCATGAGAGTTTTAATGCAATTTTAATGGGGAACAGCGCCATGTGGAAAATGTTTGAAATCTTCAGTTTTCACTTAGCTTAGAAATTGCGTGATCGACTTGAATGTTAGAATCAAACACCGCATAATTGTCTAATTGACTAGCGATTTAAGTTCGCAACTATAGCGTGCAATCCAAACTGCACCACGACGGCATCGATCTCTATACATTTATGACAAATGGTTGTAAAAGTTACCTAAAGCTACTTAAAGTAAAAGTTACCTATTTTAAAATGTAAAACTAGGAATACAGACAGTCTGTAGATATAAAGAGATCCATTTGTAAGGTCAAGTCAAACCAGCTTCACGCTGTATCCCGCACATAGCAGGGTTGGCAGAGGGAACCTAGTGTTAAGACACACCGTTCCCCGTTATCTGCCGAATTTAGGAGGCATTGCGTGTTGAGTGGCAGAACTCAACGCCGCCCTTTGCCTTGACACCATAGTGAATAAATGGAAATATGAACGTAAATAAATATTTTACTTCCTTGAATGGGAATCGAACCCACAATTGTCGCGTTACAGTCACACCCTTGTGCCGCTGCGTCATGATGGCCTCATTATTAGGGACTTTATGAGGACATTAGGCTTCGCCTTAAATCACCACCGTTATGATTTGATATGATTACAGTTAATATATTATAATAAAACAACAAATGAAGCGAAAACGTCAATAGATCGTAATTAAAAGGAAGTCGCTTGCGTAACGGTACCTCGTTGAAACACCGCACGTGAAGGTCTGACGCTGGTAATCGTTACTCATGTTCATAGAATACGCGTGTTTCATCACATTATAAGGTAATTATAAACAGCCATCTATCTATACGCGGCTTCATGAACGGGTCATTACTATATAATAGCCAAAATACACAATTTTTATCATAAATTGTAGCCAAATTCCGATGTGTTACTTACGTTACTGTAAAGTTGCATCTAAATCTATTTAGTAGTTTGCAAGAAAGTGGAATTAACATCCATTCTCATAAATTTTCTCATTATGTTTACTATTTTATAGTACTATAAAGTAGATTTTTTATTACTTTAAAAAAAAGGGATGGCTACAGGCAAGTTTGTCTATCCGAATGGCGGGAACTTAGTTCTTTAACTTTAGGTTCCCTTTGCCCCGATTCGAGAAAACCTGTGAAGTTACTTCTAACCTAGATTTTTAAAATGGCTACCCACGGTCGCTTGATAATATCAAATTATTCTTATTGTGTATCCTCCTCAGTACAACGACAAGTTTCTTTACAATTTACAACAGTTCAAATTAAACTTGGCTTAGTAATAAAGTTAAATTTTAACTCAAATGTTAAAATTTGGTTTAATCAATTTTTTTAATGTGTGTCGTGAGAAACTTAAGGATACGCCTGCATTATCATTAATAGTGCACCAGTAAGGTTGTGACAATCAATCTCTATTGGCGTTATCTACATAGTGTTGAGTTTCCATCACTCTGACGTCATAATATTCTAATTTATTATCTTGCTGATTGACTTACATCAGTACTTTCAAAAAATTTGTCTTATGAAAATTTATGAGAAACGATGCCTTATTTATTTTGGTTTTTATACATTTTATACATTTGGACAGTTGAAATTAACAATTTTGTATTTACTTTAATATTTAATAAATTATATTAATTTTCTTTTTTGTTTAACTTTAGTTTGTATCCCGCAAATAAGGAAAAGCAGAGTGAAACCTAGTGATAAGATACTTCATCAAGACGTTTCCGTTCCCCATCTTCGTCAAAATTCTGGAGGTTATAGGATAGTTTAGATACTGAAGGGATAGTTCATTTCCTCGAGTGGTAATAGAATCCACAAGCCGTCCCGTTTCCGTTTTTATTCGATGTGAAAGCTAGCCGGCTATAATGTTTATCGACTCTACTCATCACTGCGGTAATCAAGCGTAGTCCAGTACAAATTAATCTAGAGTGTCAGTAAGTTTAAATTGTCACGCAATATTTAGTCCATATTGTCACTTTCATTTTTAGCATCGATTTAGTTTAAACTGCAAATAATTGTGTTTATAGGATAATAAATATACAGTAATTTCAAAACTCCATTTCTGCTGTCGTGGCGCAAGGGTTGCGGGTTCGATCCCCACTCGATGTAATGAATTATGTAATATTTGTATTTCCTTCTTAGTTTTTTTTATCTATAATTTATGTAGAGTCAGTTTAAATAACTACTTAATTTTTCACACATTTTAAGCAACTAAAAGGACGTTTATTCTATTTTTCAAACTGTAAGTTCAAGTTAAATTGTATATCGGTGTCGCATTCATTATGGCACAAAACTCTGCAGATTGTCAAAAACACCGCAGTTTAAAGCCTTTATTTAGTCTCACAAAGACGATAGATAACAAGCGTTCAGTTTGCGCTCCTAGCTACAAGCCACACGGTCATACCCAACACATCAAAATAACGAAAATACCTCGAAACGATCCCCGAAAATATCCTGAAATAACTAAGCTCAAACTACTAAGCGGGACGAAATGTGAATGTTACGCGAAAACTCACTGCTCACAAGGAAAACACGAAAAACTTCAATACAAAAATACACTTTATCACTGTCACAGACACTAGCAAACCTCGAAATCAACTTTTATAAAAGAAAAAATAGAAAAAACTACAAAAGAATCGTCTCAACGTAGTTAACACAGAGCTAATAACGCGAAATTATCTTTCTTATTATATTAAACCAGCACGTTTCCTTCATAAAAATAAGGAAAGTGTGGATTTTGGTGTATAAAGTAGGTATTATTTCGATTTTTGTTCCGGGGACGCGTCCGGGCCACGCCGGCGAGGCGACTGAAGGATCGAACTCTACCCCGGGGGAGGCTGCGTGCTCGCGCATGCCGCCCAAACGAAATCCTACCGCCCGCCTGCACCATACGGCACTGTTTCCATTGTCGCAGTCACGCCCGCCAATCGATTTCGGTTCAAATCTAGAACGGTGTATTACGAAACGAGCTCATTAAAATAACCTTTATGTACAGGTAATAGAGAATATTATTGTTTGTATCACGTTTCAGTGTGAAAATTGAGGGATGAGGTGAGGCCGCCGTGTTGAGTGGGTGTATTAGCGATAGAGGGCGTTGTGTGATATGACGGGTCTGGCACCGGGCGGTTTTCGTTTAAAAGCACTTTGTTATACCTCAATATAAGAATCCCGCATACAGCTGTTATGAATAAAAGTAAATGCAAAGTAAATGATAACCTTTCTTTTCTTTTATATGGTTCGTTTATAATTTTATGATAGCTGTCTTCTGATATTCTCAAGGTTAATATATATATGTGGAATAAAATAATATGATGATCTTAGGTTTATTTTGTTACGTATGAAGTGGAAAATAATTTATTACTCTGCTTTCATATTTCATAATTAAATGAAAAAACAAATAAATTAAAAAAAAATCAACATCAAAGTTCTATATAACACAGATGAAGAATAAGGACCCCTCGAGTGGTATATGAATCCACAACAATCGTGCTATATATACGTGCACACGTTGCACTACGACAGGATAACACAAATATAGTTTTTTTATCATATTTTCCATAATTACAAAACAGGAAGTAAGTGCAAAATTAATTAAAATAAAAAAGTAAAGCCTGCATTAGCCTCGCTGCAGACGCCACGTGGGCGGCGGACGACACACGACTGAATCGATACGATGCAGTGTTGGCTCATCTACTCTCATTCTGCTATTGAACTTCCTTGTTTAATCTAATCTATAAGCCAGATTTCTTATTTGTTGGCAAGCGCGTATAGTTTTCACTCTGTATCCCGCATACAGCACATAAGGTATGGGAATCTAATGTCTGAGTCGTTCCCAAGTTGCAGTTCTATTTCGGAAAGATTGCATATTGAGTTTTGCTACCAGAGCAAATAAATGAAAATAACTAATTGCTTCGAGCGAGTGTCGAATCCAAAACTATCGCTTGATGTAAAGACGCTATGCCGTTGCCACGACGGCCTCAAATTATGTATTAGTTAAATATATAAGTAATATTAACAAAAAATAATATTTATGAATCGTTATACACAGTTACTAAAAATATACGAGGTGGTACGCCATACCAATTTAAAATATAAATTTTAGTTTCAGACGAAAATATATTTATATATAATAATAATAATATTATATATAAATAAAAAATACATTCATACATAATATTATGTTATATAGTAGATATATTAATTAAATAAAAACATGTAGTTCTGCTTTCAAATTCAAAGCAAATTTATTTAAACAAGAGCTTTTAGATTGCCAATTAATATTGAACTCGGTAACTATTCTTAGTATAACAACTAGCCGCTTTGATTTCTTCCGAAGGCAGTTTGGCTAAAGGGATGGAGGAAAAACCGACTATTACGGTCTGTTATGCTAATATATTTTATGCTGTGCTATGCTATAATATAAAACAAGAGTGTTTTTGAGCATCCTAATTCCACGAATTTATAATTTTATTAAAATTGCGATTTTCCTGTCAAATATTCAACACTGCGCAAAAGTTCAGATACCCTAATTTCACGGCGACCTCGACTCGTTGGCTGTACTGTACTTAGTACTAAGATGTATCGTAGTATATATGTTCCTATTGGTTTATTACGCAATTCAGAAGCTAAATCACGTACAGACATACATAAAGACGCATGGTAAAAAGACTACAGATGACGTCTTTGGGTTGATGTACATACGTCACAATTGAGTTGTATGACTATAACAGGTCAGTGAGACTGTTAGGGGGTGGTGTGTCCAAATCATGGAATGGAGGTGTTAATTTTTTTATAGAACTTTGTGTTTCGTTCCTATTTTATATTTAAAGAAAATATTGCAAAAAAGTTTTAGTGTAGTAGTAGTGTAATAAATAACGCTCGGCAGTAGTAGTTTCAAATCCACACGACAAAATACTTATATTTAATACGTTAAAACTTCACCCGAGTTGGTTAAGCGGAGGTTCATATTTTATGCCGAGCAGAGAATCTCGTGCTTAATCAGATTCTAACTGTCGATTTAAAAATAAAGGCTTTGCATTCAAGGGTTTACAAAAATTTTATAGTTTAGATATTACTACGAAAGCTTCTATTCTATTATTTTCAACTGTTACATAAATAAAGCCATATTTATAAAAGTGTCGAGTATACAATACGTCCGCTACTGTTTTATTGGTCTAGACTTGATAGAGTGTACTATAAAATTGCACGCAAACCCATTCGCGAATGCTAGTATAAACTTATAAGTCACTGTCTAAATAGGACGGTATAGATTCGAGACACGTACGGCTGAGGATATTGTGTTTAAAGAATACAAATAGAATGAAAATATCAGCACGGAAGTATATATTTGTTGTGAGAGGTGTGAGATATATTATTATTAACATTATATTACATTGTGAAGCTCATGAGTTTGTTTGGTTGAAGGGGTTTTCGAAAAACCACTTTCTGTGTTGGATTCTTCATTGTTCAGAGAAGACTATAAGGGTAGATACAGATTATATCACGTTCATCGTTTTACAAAAAACCTAATTAGAATTTTTTTTAGAACGTTTACAACGAGACATTGACAAACAGACACGACTGCCTCCAGATTTTCACAAGTTTCACGCTGCACCTCGCATTTAGCAGGGTAGGTTGAGGGAATCTGAGCACCTAGTGTTGAGATACTCCGTTCTCAATTTCTTAATTGAGAACGGACTAATGAGAACGGAAACGGCTCTACAGTTTTCACTGGAAATCAAACCCATAACTATCGCGTTTACTGTAGCACGTTTGTGCTTGTGCGTATATTATTTATGCTGTTTGGGATAATTTAATCCTTTACACATTTCTCGCCAATTGGGAAAGACAGTGCTCAGACCACTCGTTTTTTCACTTCAAGAGATTTTGATTTCCACTTCGTCTAGCCAGGAGCTTGGCATTTTTAACTGTATTATAAAATTCCGTTTTATATTCTTATGGAAATTTGATTAAATTTAATAGATATTTTAGACTATCATGGCGAAAACGAACGGAGTCTGACTGAAAACGAGATGAGTTTGTTTCCTATTCTATAATTAAGTATTTTCCTTCGTTCGTCCAAAAGACCGGCGTAGATTTCCTCAAGTAAAATTGAGATAGTCTTACAAAAAGCGATAAATGAATTGTATAACCACAAAATTTTCTCTGCCTACCTATAAAAAAAAGGCTGAAAAACTAATAATTTTCTATTCTAAAAGTCACAACGACAGAACATAAAACATAATTAACAGTAAAAGTCGAGGCAAATAGCAACTTCGATCTGAAAGCTCATCAGACAGTAATCGACTCGTTAATTTTTCAGATACGACTTCAAAGCTCTGCTCCGCGCCACGAAAACTTTAATTAGCCAGTTCGTTCCTTATACGATATTCCTGAAAGGAAACTTTTATAAATCAAACAGAAGCTTAAGGGTGGCGTTCATTTTATTGTAATTGGTGAATTTTATGTGGATATAAATTGTATATGACAGCTTCAAATTTAAATAAAAAATATTTTTAAGCTGTATCCTACATGAACAGTAGAGTAGACAGAGTGAACCTAGCGTTAGGACTTCCTCAGGGGCGGAACTTCACGTCAGACTTTTTCCTTGGTGCCAGATTAAAGAAATGAAAATATATATTTAAAAAATATTCATACCCTCGAGTGGGAATCGAACCCACATCCGTCGTGTTTAAGCGTTAGACATGTCTTTATATAAATATTCCTGGAAGAATTATGTAGTTTATTTATACAACGCCAACAACATACTATTTATTATATAACATTAGTTTTTAACCCCCCCATGCCAATAGAGGAATGTTATAACTCAACACGCAATGCCTCCAGAAATCGGCAGAAAGTCGGGAACGGAGTGTCTTAACACTAGGTTCCTTCTGCCTACCCTGTTGTGGTGCGGGATACAGCGTGAAGCTGATTTTTTTAAATAATTAAGACGTGTCTGTGCGTGCGTGTATCTATCATGTAGAAGGTATATATATATATATATATATATCTGTCAGTGGCATCGCAACTCACAAACGGATGAGCTGATCATTTGTACAGTAAACTAAATGAGAGTTTTCTATGCCATCATTTAAGAAAAATGTATTTAGATAAAATATATTTCTTTGAAGATAGGCGCTTATACGTTCCGTAACGATGGTGATTGACTGATTGGTTCCGTATTTTGTGTAGTAAGTACCATTTTAACAATACTGTAGTATCATTTGAAATCTTTAACGTATCCAATTCCTCATCAACCTACAGCAGATACGTCGTGCTCAGGTTAGCAGGATATATAGAACATAGTCAACACACTTCGTTCTCCCCTTTCCGCTGGAATTCCGCCGCGTTATTCTCACTAGACCGAGTCTTCTTATTAAAATAGTTAATAAGTACATAAATAATATGAATATTAAAAGCATGTTCAAAGCAGCGGACAGTCACGCTAACAACGGTCGGATGGGCAGTGTACGGGACAGCTACACCTCTCACACGAGGACACGTTGACCTATAGAGTATACTATATACGTAGACCTCCTGCAATGTGAACCATCGATCGCGAATAACACGCTTTAAGCAAGGAAATATTACATAATTTTCAATATAATTAATATCATCTCGATAATGCAATCAGAATGCGCTTCTAAAATATGCCATTTTCGTACAGGCTAGTAGAAGACATTGTATGAAGAGATGCGAATTTGATTTAGCACACTTTATACTCATAGACACAGTTGCGGAACATAACGCTGATTGAACACAAATATTATTTATATATTTATACCAGATACTTTCAATCTGTTAATATTTAATATTCAATTTTAATTATAATAAAGTCAATTGATTTTGCTAGTAAGCCGACACCAGCACGTGTAGACGCTGATCAGTTCCGAAGGTGCCCTCAAGGACCCTTGGCCACGTGACCCGATTACAACGTTATATATAAATACCTATAACGGAGTGTGATTTGCCACTTGCTTTGTCAATTTAGGGGTAGCTTTATGTAATTGCTAGGGCTTCCTACGTGAATAGACTGGGTGTTAAATAAAATTGAGAATATTAGGTATTAACATAATAGGTGCGTATAGCGTATATACATATATAAATGTATATATATCACCAAAATAAAATATTATGTAAACAATGTAATGGTTGTAAAAACCTTGGCTGGATTTATGCAAATGTCTCTTAATGTAAAGAATGAGAAGAATGAAGTAATTTTTCACTCAACTGTGCTTACAATTTTTACTTAGCCATGACAAAAAAAAAATACGTTAAACAAAAAAGGACAAATTAAAAGACAACGTAAGATTTACAAAAAAATATCCTAGGAGTTTTTATTAGCAAGAACATAATATTTAAATCCTTGTAAACGCATTTCTATTACTACAGAGATCTTAATCCCAAATTCCTCAAGTTAATCTCCGAAGGGCACCCGAGGGTCTCCATATTGCTACACTATTAGATTACACCTCCCCTGTATTGCGTTCTGGGTTGTTATGGCTACGGGCAAGTCACCCCCGTCGAGAGATACATTCAATTTGACTTCAGCATTGCGCCAAGATAAAAATGCTAGTGTCGAATCACTTTGTTTTTCTTTTGTAAGAGTCAAAGTTGTTTACCAAAGTAGTTATGAGACATCGCACGTTTCAAGTTTCAGAGATGATTTGGCCGCACAGTGGGCTATAATTAACTTATTGTAATATTGCCTATAAACCCCCACCCACCAAAACTCGTCAGCTTTGTAATATCAGGTTAGAAACATAAATTTATAATATTCTAAAGGCGAAAATCCATACATTTGCGGTATATCTCGATTGAGTTTTGAATAGATTTTTTTTCCACGGCCGTATAAAAATTCTGATAAATCAATAAATACACATTATCCCTTTATGCCATGATTAATAACTCAATAATGACGTCTGCAACAATAGCCTGTTCAAATATCCCACAGAAGTATAGCGCTCTTTACAGCAGAGTACAGGTACGCTTGAGAATGTGTCGAGATACTCCGTTCTCTTTCTGCCCGAATTTAACCTTGCGAGTAAAATGGCGGAACTTAACGCAGCGCTTTGTTTAATAAGAGCGAGAAGATGAAAATAATTCAAATGTTTCCACCAAATTGTTAAATAAAATGAAAAATTAAATACACTTCATTTCTAGCAAGCAAGGCCGCGAGCGAGTCGCTAGTGTTAAAATTCAATAAAAATTATTTGTTAACGTGGCGTATGGCGATGCCTTTCTATACCTAATTATATTATTTTTAAAGGATGACGTGTTAAAGTTATCTATTTTATTTTCTCTTTCCTTGTTTAATAACACATACACAAAAGTACATCACCTCCTATTTTTGTATTATACTTTGAACCAAAACACAGACAACTTTTAAGTCTACACAAAAATAAGCTTCTGTTGTTCAGATGTGACATGTTAAGATGCCGTCACAAGGACTCTTCTTAGCCTGTCTTACATTTAAAATTCTCAAAACTCAACGTTTCTTACACGAGATTGTCCTTAGAATTTCACTCGCAATCTTTACATGTATGTGTTTTTAAATTTTCTTTTAAATTGCAATTGACAATTAATATATAAACTATACCGAAATTTACAATTAATTGTGATATCCGTAAAAACAAATAATCATTATTAGTTATATTGTAATTGTAATTTAACAATAATACAAATAGCAATTAAAATTGGTAGGTGCTAACCTTTTAGTGGAAGTCGTCTGGTGATCCATTGGCCCTCCAGTGATATTGAAATCTCGAGATGCGTCCTATCTGTAAATACATTTTGTTGTATTGCGTTGAAATATTTAATGTATGACTAAATTTGGGGAAGATCGATTATTTTTTATTTTTAGTACCATTTTAGTACCATTTACCATCTATTTATTTCCACAGTCTAGTGAAACTGTGCATTCGTGTTAAGTTATAGCACACGCAATGTATCTAAATGGAGCGTACATATTGTTTTGATAAGTTTTGTCTGTCCAAGCCAACCGTCGCGTTACAGTCACACCCTCTGCGCCAAGACGGCCTCAATTCAACTCATTATCATAAAAAAATATCAACTATAGTGTATCCGTCCGTTCATAGTGGAAATAATGATAAATTCCTACAGATAATTTCATTCAGATTGCAGAATAAGAATATAAAATATAGCCCAAAGCTGTACATAAATCTAGACTTAAGCTCAGCGAGGGTAATGGCTCAAGCGTTTATCCGCACTCAGACGGCTCGTCGCTATTTTGAAAAATGGAGGTTTACTTTCGCGAGTGGACGAAGAATTTAAACGCATTATCAATTACGTGTAAATAGTTACTAACAGAATTGCACAGTTAAATATTTTATTAAATGTGACTAAAATGTATAGAGGCTGTCGTGGCGCAGCGGCACAAGGGTGTGACTGTAATGCGACGGTCACAGTTCGATCCTTACTCGAAGAAGTGAAGTATTTATTACGTTTATATTTTCATTTCTTCGCTCTGGTGTCGAGGCAAAGCGCGGCGTAAAGTTCTGCTACTCGCAACACGCAATGCCTCCAGAATTCGGCAGAGAGTGGGGAACGGGGAGTCTTAACACTAGGTTCCTTCTGCCTACCCTGCTGATTGCGGGAGACAGCATTAAGCTGATTTTTTTTAAATATAAAAATTTGAATTTTATTTGAGACTGACTGGGACAGACATTTTATTCGCGGTTAGAGGTACATTTTCCACTCAGCGGAATTTGTATCTAATTAATTTCATGAGTATTAAAATAATGAAACGCGGCGTTTAATTCGACTCTACGTAATGTCTCAAAAATGTATTTAGGTTTTAAACTAAAAAATCAGAAATCCCATATTAAAGGTACGAGTGTAGGCGGTATTTGTGGCCAGTTATTTCAAATGCGTGTTGACAAAGTAACCCAATGTCGCTCTTTTATATCCAGATCAGGAAAATAGAAATTGATTAAATATAAATGAGCATTTTCATAGCAAGATGCCAGTAGGTGACTCACTCAGATAGGTGATAAGTAAAAGTACACGGAATTAGAACCTGCACTTCCTAATATGTATTCATATGTAGATTAATAGTAATTATATTAAAAGCTTTTTCATATAATATTACCTATTTTGTTGGGAGGGGGCGCGGAGCGGGGCCGACTCAAGTCGCACCAACGCCATCTGCCCCCGCCTGGTGATAAAAGAAAAAAATATATATAAATATACAATCAATAAACTCAACGATCCAAAATTAATTTTAAAGTTACATTTTTTAAATGTCAAATAATTTAACACCAGTTCACTAAAATTACTGCCTCAGTCTTCATTTATTCCCCCACATGGGATCGAACCCACGACTAAATATTACATTTACGGCCACACGGCCATCGTGGTACGACACGATATTGCTATAGAAATAAAATATTTACTAAACTATCCGATAACCATCCATTTTTAGCCTTATCGATTTTCTAAGCGTAATATGATAGATTACTTAGCAATGACATTGTAGAAAATCTTTCAAATTCTAGAGCTATTAGGTGAAAGTTAAAGAAATACCGATAATTTCCTAAGATAATGTCTCTTTTATTTAGGTTTTATAGTTTTGTTTCATGAATCCATTCTCTTTTCTCTTAAACGTATTTTAGGAACCAAATTTGTATTAAATATAGCTTTTACCTAGGGGTTCGTTCGCGTGATCATGTGGAAATAAAGAAAAGTAACTCTGACCGTAGGTATAGTGGGCTATGGAGAAATAATTAAGGTGATATAATAATATAGCCTGTTCGATATTTGGACTATCTATCACTATTTTTTTTTTCAATTCTTACTTTCTCCCAAAGCGCGGTGTTGAATTTCGGCACAACTTTTTTGCTTCATGCTGCATGTAGTAGTTGCACTTTCCACATGTACTCGTATGTGTGTATATAATGTAGTTGGCTCGACAGAGGCAACCTAGTGTTGAGACACTTTGTTTTCTACATTCCGTCCAATAGCCGACACATAGTATCGTGGCTTGTTAACAGAGCGAGAAAATAAACATAATTTATACAGCCTCATTAAATTCTAAATGTTCATAATAATATTTTTTGTCACTTAATATCTTAAACGAAGCATTGTTTCAACACCAAGCGACAAGAAGATACGAAAATAAACTAAAATTATAAGAAAAATTTACTTCCGTTGCTACGAAACCGATGCGGCGTGACTAATTAAATGTTTAGGTTGATAAAGATGAAAGGAATACTGATAACATTTTTTTTAGTTTTTATATATTGCATTACATAATTAATGAAACCTTTAATCACAGGAAGTCAGAGGAATGACAAAAATTTATATTGCAAATATAATTTATGGGCTGCCAAGCTAAAGAAAGCATCTTCTGCTTTCAACCTAAGTAAGTATATATAATGGAAAAAAAATTAACATTTTGTATGGAAATAACAAAAACATGTACTTTGTAATGAAATAATTCAGACTCGACGAGAGGACAATACAAGTCAAAAAGAATTTTCAATTTGTTACTTAAGTATAGATATCTGCATAGCATTCAACATATCTGAATATCTTCATTCAAGATATCTGAATATCTTCCTTAACTTTAAACCATGAAAACAAGCTAAGCTTAGTAATTCAATTGTGGTAAGGACAATTGGATTACAATTTAACCTTTCATGAAGGTGTTAGTCCAATTACATTTGCATAAAAAAAATCACCTTTAGTGTCTTAAATTTCTTTGTCTACAAAATATTAAATATATTAAATAATTTATATTATTTTTTTTATATTGAAAAAGGAACAACAGAAAATATTTGACGATGGGATAAACATCCCATCAATTTCCATACTAAATAAACATTTAGTATGAAAAATTTGCTTAAATTTGTCATTAGAGGGGATTGCTTAAATTCATTTTTTAATTAACCACTATAATTAGAAAAATATTGAATGTACATACTAGCTTTAGAACTAAGTAATTCGGATATCTAGCTCTAATATAAGGCTTTTGTGAGGTTACAGATTTGACTCCAATACAGTTGTAGCAGACACTACAGGTTACAATGTTTGTACTGGTTTAAAATTTTGTCTGACATAGTCTTGAGACATTGGTAAAATTAAGGATGAGAAATATTACATCAAAATCTCACAATAGATGCAAAAGATCTAGCCTAGCCTGTTTGCAACTGTCCTCAATTAATTTCTAGAATTTACTTCGAAGACACCACTAGTAAGTAGGAACAGTAAAAACTTTGAATTTGGTATTGATGTTGGAGCTTGGAGAGTGGACCAGTGTAAACTAATATTTATTAATATTTTAATGTTGAAGAGTTTGTTTCGTTGAAAAGGCTAATTTATATAAGGAACTACTGATTCATATAGAAACATTTTTTATGTGATTGATAGTTTAGTTATTGAGAATACTATATTAAATCAGATTAATTGTTACAATATAACCATCTGTACCTGCGATTTAAGCTCCCTTGGGCAATTAGAATTTGTCATTTGTTGTACAGAACTATTAGCTTTAATTTGAATACACATATTATTATCCAACTATTCTTTAATTCATGTGCTATGGATTGTAAGTTTTTTTTATTCTTATTTATACATATTGTAAGGAAATATGGTTTCAAAAGTCATTCAAAAGATTAAGAGTTTGATAGTATAAGCCGGGAATTGTTTTTTACAAGCAGATCAACTTATTTTTTAATCTTTTTCTTTGGTATTTGGTCTGAAGGATAATCTTAGGTTCTATTTATAGAATAGAGTTACAAACATGACGATATTCGTAATTACGCAAAAGAGAATAGATAAGATCCATCTGGTCTTGCAATTACCGGAATGATTTATCAATAAGGTGAAGGTAGAGTCTTATTTATATAGCTATAGCCGCTCAACGATTATAATTTTACATAACAATGTGTTAAAGAATAATTTTCTAACACTGTATTATATTACCTAAGTTTCATCAAACATTCCGTCGCATTTTATACAAGAAGTTTGTTAAAACTTCGTTAAAAATTTAGCAGCACACCATTTAAAATGTTTTTGTTTGACATATTACTAGTGGAATGTTATTATTTTTTAGTACAGAAGAAAGAAAACTTACCATTTTATGAATAATTAGATTAATTTCACTTTTATTTTGTTTAAATCATTGAATAATTTAAAAAACCACAACAAATCTCCCACCTACGACCGCTTGCAATTTCTTTGGGGAGCACAGATAAAATTTAAGTTAAGGTTTTACTTGGATTGAATCTGCAAACGCAAGGCATATTACAAAAATATTGTCAAGTGCCAACATCAAAAAATTAAACATTTCAAGTACTTGTAACACGTTACGGTTAATGAAAGATACTAAAATTAAAATATAATTTTGTTTACTTAAAAAAAAAAGTAAAAATGTACAATATAATATTTTTATTTTGTAGAAAAGGACCCAATAGATTTATTATAAGTACCTTATACACATTTTCTTTCCAAAATTTATCATTATTTATAAATTTCGTTTTGTTTTTGCTCTGACATAAGGTCTTGGTAAATCTGTCAAGTTCATAAAATTTTTGATTTAGTATATGAAATAAATGTATTTAAAAATATTTTTTTGTAATTAATAATATATAAACAAAACTACAAGGTACTATTGTGTTACTTAATTATGACATTATATGTATTTTAATAACAATATCATAGTTTAAACATTTAGTCGTGATGTAAGAAGGTCAATTTTGCGTTATTTATGTGGTTTTTACATTATTTACAGAAAAAAAAATCCTAAAATTAATAAGTATTTTGTGACCACTTTTTTTGTCCGTAAATAATGTCATCTTTTTTTATTTAAGATGTTGAAATTTAGTGGTGTAGTCATTTGGAGGTTAGGATCACGAAGTACCTTAAGAAAATATTCAGCTCCTAGCGTAACAGTGTTTAAATCTGATAAAGATTCATCAACGAACATAACTAATAAAAATGTTGAAGCTACTACGTCAGGTTTAAAGGAAAGTTCAAGTAAGTACATAATCAATAAGGGTGTTTAGTCATTAACTACATGTTATTTGTTTAATTAATTGATTTATTATGTAATATGTAATTGTAACATGAAGCATAATAAAAAACTACTCTTATTTACTACTTAATTTGCTATTAATGATATTTGTAAAGATTTTTGTGATTTCTCTTATACATATATAATAACTTTTAAGGTTTGGTAGCTGCAGCGTTTGCATCTTTAAATACTCCAGATGATGAGTACAAGAAGAAAGGTAGTCATAAATCTATAAAACAAAGCCGAACTCAGATTCTTGACAGTCAAATACTGAAAGCTAATGATATAAATAGTTTATTAGTTGTAGCTGAAAATCCCATTGTATCCAGGAGGAATGCATTAAAGGTAATAATATAAAAATATCAGTAAATATATTAGTGTAATTATAATGTAATTGTAGTAGTAGTATGTTTCATAGCTGTGACTGGAAGTGTGGGTTTGTTTCCCACTGAGGGGAGCCTAACATTATAATATGCCTACAACATAACTAAAGATTTTTAAGCGCTTGGCCAGTATCAACCGGATTAATACCACCCCCGGATTTTAAATCTCGTGTGAAATAGTGGCTCTTGCCACTGCGTTTTGCATTAAGTAATGCCGGGCCTTGTCCTCTCCCATAAAAAAAAAGAACCTAGTATTAAGAACCTCTATTTATCTCTGAATCCAAGACATTTCATGTTGAATAGCAGCAACATCATGCTTTGTTTTGCGAGAGTATATAAATTTAAATAATTGTCCCCTCTTAATGAGGATCAAATCTACAACAGTTTGGATTTGCCTAAAGCAAAGCAACTTTTCTTTACAGATGGTATCTATACTATCAGAATGGTCAAGTAGTAATAAAGTAAAGATATCAGATTTTGAAAAGGACCCTCGGTTTCTAAAACTCTGCCGCATATTGGGTAAAAGTCCTGTCAACCATGCAATAAGTTCTTTGACAATGGCAGAAGACTTAGGTACAGTGCTGGGTATCACTGGAGATGATGAAGCTGCTAGGTTAATAACTAATTTATCACTGACACAAATGATCAAGGTATGTGTTAAATAGGAAGTGAAGTAAGTAGTTACATCTTAGTAACTTTTTAAATACATATTGTAAAATGTTATTATAAACATAGAATGTTCTTTAATTTGTTAGAATACAGTAACATATAAAATGTCTAAATCTTTTCTGAAAATTGTTGTACAAAATGTTATGCATATAATTTTGCTAAATTAAAATGAACAGAAACCTTTTTTAATCTCTTTTGAACAAAACTTTTTTATAGTTCTACTGCTGAATGTTCCAAAGTTGAGTTTCGAAAAATGTGTCTAGTTAAATTGTTTTAGTTAAAATGTGTTAAGCTTGCCAAAATCAAAGTGCAGAACCCATGTAGCAGAGATGAGATTTTTTTTTAAATTCATATAGCAACATAGAATTTACATAGCGTTAAGAGACTTTAGTGCACAATTTTTGAGAAGTTGCATGTGGTATGACAGAACTCTACACCACTCTTTGTCAATGAGAAGGAAGACAATAACAATTTGAATATACTCGCGACACTGAGGTCAGATGTAAAACTACTGCACCATAACAGCACAATTACTTATACATTATTTTACATTGAATAGGTCATGAAGGCTCTCCAGCAAAAAGGACGTCGTAGTACTCCTTTACTACGCGCTCTATCATTCAACATAACCAAACAGCCAGAAACCCTTGACTTGAAGAAATCAGCAGATTTACTGTTCTCTATGGCGGCATTGAATTTCCCTGACCCAGTGTTATTGGATAGAATATCAAGGTACAATATGTTTTTGCGCGGCTTTGAATTTTGCCACTCAACATGCAATGTCGTGAAAATTGGGGAAAGTTAGAGAATGGCGTATCTTAGAAATATTCAAAAAGTGGCTTCTATTGAACTTACGGGGAGATATTGAGTTAAGATGCTATAGCATCGTACCCCCATTAAACTGGGAAATCACTTCTAGTGTCCCATATTCTATAACATGGAAATAAATTGAGTCTTATCAACTCTTATAGAATGTATTGGTTGTGTATATATAGAGGCAGGAATAAATTGGGTTAATGATAACTTATAAATATATAAGCATTGCCTCAGCTGAGAATTGAATATTGATACATCATAATGCATTCACAAGCAAAATTGATTCCATTCATACAAAATGAATTGTTAGAGACATATAGCTAGATATAGCTTAGCTATAGCCATTATTTTTAAATATTTATAAGTATGATTAAACAATATTTTAGTTTTTTGAATTTTTTGCGTTTTCTCAGTAATATAGCTTTCCAAGCCTAATTGCTTCCTGTAGGAAAACACTACTGACGTTTTTATGTTCTTTAGAGTTCAGAAATGATTGTAATGGATTAATTGAATAAGAAATTTAGAAATCATTATTTTCAGTGACATCATGAACAGACTGCCATCAAATGAAGATAAACCAGCAGTAGTGAATTCAATTCTAGTGTCTCTAGGTCTCCTAAAATATAGGAATGAAGCAGTTCTATCGTCTCTGATAGAATGGATTAGTTCACACAGAGATCTCTGTAGACCTAGTGATACAGCATCGGCAGTCATTACTTTGGCTACGGTTGATTACTTGCCTGTACAAGCTGAATATTTATTGGAGGTATATTTTTTAGTATTTTTTTTTTTCAAATAAGTATCGGTAGAGATAGGAAATAAAATATTTCAAATAATATTATGTGATGTAATTTATTTATCTGTTGTCAAATATTTAATAATTTTAATATATGAGTAGCTAGATAGCAAGCATTTTTGTGTGATTTTTGTAGTTTTAGGAGGATAAAGCAATGTATTTTATTAATATACTTACTTTAAAAAAATCTTCGTTTCAACCCAAAGTTCCAAAATGAACTCTTTCATCTACAATATTATAAATATTTCCAGTTATCCTATTACTCAACATTATAAAACAGCTTCAGACTGTATCCCGCACGCAGCAGGGTATGTAGAGGAAGCCTAAGTGATAAGACATTCCAGTCACCATTTTCCGCCTAGTACTGGAGGCATTGTGTGTTGAGTGGCGGAACTCAACGCCGCACTTTGCGTCGATACCAGAGCGAAGAAATGAATATGTATATATTTAATTTCCTCGAGTGGTAAGCGAACCGACAACCACTCGCTTTTACAGTCATACTGCCCCTTGCGCCCCTGCGCCACATCTTGCCTCACATTATAAAACAGTTTGTCAAAATATATCATCATGCCAATTAAGAATACAATGCGCAGCGTTGAGTTCCGCCACCCAACGGTCCGCGGGGAACAGTGTCTTAACTTTTTAACATTCGCTTCCCCACTGGCTACCCTGCTATATATGAAAGTTAAAAAATAAAAATCTTTAATTTCAGGCAGCACTTACGCTAAAAGAAGATGAATTGGTGAAAGCATCTTCATGGTTGGACCTGGTCTTCTCACTCCTTATATTAGACAAAGCGGAAAAACACCATTTAATATCGACGTTGAAGCCAGAGTTTATTGATAAACTGTTATCTTCTGGTGGTGAGTGATTTTGGATTTTATTGTTATGAGTTTGGGGTTATTTTTAGATTGAATATAGATTTTCGAAAATTTAAAGTTAAACCAATACCAATCTGCCACTCGACATGTAATGTCTCGAGTACGGGTGGAAAGTGATAGTCTTGACGCTTAAAAATTAACGGCCTTGACTGACTCCGTTATATCAGTTATAGTAAATTTATTAGCTTATAAATTTTAATATTCATTTACAGAAATCCCAATACCATCACGTCGTAAACTAATGGCGATAGACGCGTACGTAGGGCTCAAGTTCCCATCGAACGTGCCTCGCCTCGCCGAAGACATTTCTGTCGGTGTTCCCATTGTGTATACAAAGGAAAAGGCGCTTTATGTTCAAAGTATTATGGACACGTTCAAGAGCTTAGTGTCGGCGGAGAAATTTCTTAAAAAACAATGTCAGTCGGGCATGGGATTTCTTTATGGTACGGTGTTATGTAATTTTTAAGAGAATCGACTCTAAACACGACTATTGTGGATTCGATTTCCATTTAAAGTTTCCACCTACCCTGCTATATATAATATGCAGGATGTTTTTTTTAATTTTCATGTAATGTTCAAGTAATAGGTATTTGCGTTTTCTATAATTAAGTGTACTTACTTCGTAGATGCGGAATTTGCAGTGGATTCAAAATGTCACCCAGTACCTTTGGATAAGGCGAAAGGCAGAAATGAGTGAGATACTTATTTATTTCTTACATTTATACTATACTAGCGACCAACACGCGGCTTGTTGTCTTGTTGCAGTGGCACGAGTGTGTGACTGAAAACGCGACTCGACAGGAGGTCGTGGGTTCGATTCTCACTCGGAGAATGAAATATTTAATATTTTCATTTTCTCACGCAAGACAAACCGCCACTTCACATCAAAGTAAGGAAAGGAGTATGAAACACCAAATTCCGTCTGCCTACCTTGCTATAGACGGAACAGCGTAATGCTTGACTTGACATCAAGTGTACGACTGTATAATAAATTATTGTATTTTATTATAATTTAGTATATTATGTTTGATTATTTTATTTCAGTGTCCACAGAATAGCAGTATTAGGTTTAGACTACCATGACTTGACAAGAAAGGAACCGGTACCTCTCGGAGCAAACAAATTATATAATAAATTGTTGCAATTGAAGGTAAATACTTAATTATAGATCTTAAAAAAAAAAACACTAGGCGCTTTAAATGACAATTTTTTTTAAATAAAAAATTATACATAACATTCCTACATGGAGGCAAGAATTATTTTCTTGTCTTCGCTGTAGTAAGAAGACAAAGTGCGGCGTTATGTTTCGTTATTCAACACGCAATGTTTCTGGAAGTGTGTTAACATTAGGTTTCTTCTATGTACCATGCTATACACGGGAACTGTTGATGTTAAAAAAAAATTAAATCAGCTTTTCGCTGTATCCCGCACACAGCAGGGTAGACAGAAGGATCTAGTGCTAAGACACTCTCCACTTTCTGCCGAATTCTGGAGGCATTGCGTGCAGTGTGGCAGATATCAACGCCGCTCTTTACCTCGACACCAGAACAAAGAAATGGAAATATTAACGTTAATAAATAAAAAGAATGTGGTTTATATATTTAGAATTAAACATTTTTCAATTTATTCAGTCAGTCAGTTTATCTTATTTTTAAAAATCTTTTATTTCCAGGGCTTCAAAGTACTACAAATTCCATATACTGAGTTCAATCCAAAAGACAAATTAGTGACAAGGGTACAGTATATTGAGGCGAGATTAAAGGAAGTTGTTAGTCAAAATATAGATGTCGTCAGCTAGGTGTTATATTATATTATAATTAGTAAATTATTCTATTTTTATTTGTATCTGTTTCCTCTTTTCTTGACTGTACTCTCAATACCCTACGCGGGTAAACAACCATAAAAAGGTGACTTGAAAATGTAAGTCGTCTAACTTAAAATTTATTTTTATTTTTTTGGGTTGGATCAATTGCTAGTTATTTAGGAATACTGTTATACGTTCATAAAGAAAAGAAGGCAATTTGCAAAAATTTGGGTGAGAAAAATCGGACAAAACACTTTATAGATTCTATTATTAAAGCAACAAAAGTGAATTTAAATTAGGTCCAAATGTATCCCTTCATGAACAATTTTATATCATAATGTTAAAAAAAAAATTTTATTTTACCTAGTAAATTTATAGCTCTGCAACCTTATAATTGACGCCATATAATATTAATTTTGGGTAAACTGAAGGTTAGAAAAGTTTTCTTGTACTGTACTAACACATCAAAAATCTAGCTAAGGAGAGATTTTTAAAATTATAACCCTGAAAGGCTGAAATATTGATTTTTTTTAAATTGGCACAGATTTTTATAGTTTGAAATTCAGACTCTTAAAAATATTCCATTTAACACGTGTTTCACGGTTTATTCGAATTTACCCCCTAAACTGAAAATAATTTCATAAATATATTTATAATATATGAATATTTATGTGACTCAAGCGGGCGAAGCCGCCTGAGTCTTCTAGTAAATAGATAAAAGGATTCTATCCAGTTGTATGCAGTTAGTAAAATTATGAGAGATCACTTTTATTCTTAAGGTGTGATAACTGATAAGATATCTTCATCATTACACATTTTGTTTGATGGAAAAAGAAAAAATGTCCAGAATTTTTGTCCAGTCTCAATTCATGGTGTCACAACTTCATGCTTTTTATGTGACCTTCCAGTATCAAAGAAATTGTTCTCGAAGGTGGTAACTAGGTTTCATTGTTTCCATAGAGAGTTCCGTATCCTAAACTAAAAGAAAAGAAAACCCTAAGTATTAAATTGTGAATTTTGGTAAGAAATAAAAATATGCAATGAAAGCGGCACAATAGCTCAAAGCTACTACTCAAATTTTCAACTTCTTTCTTAATCTACTCCTCCTTCAATTTGCGAGCTATATCCTTGAAATTTTGCACAAATAAATAGAATGAGGAAAATTTATTCTGGACTGGAAATCGGAGTAATTGAGATTTTCACTCTGAACTTTAAAACGCTCGATTGCGTCGCGAGGCTAACCCCGCCTGCCTGCCCTAGTTTATATTATGTATATTATGGAAATACACTAAAAATATATTTCAAACTTATATTAACAATGTTATATAAAATTTATGCATACTTTAACAAATGTACTATGTTAACTTGTACAAATTATAATCACTTCCGGTTGACCTACAATCATGATATCGGTACGGAACCCTCAGTGCTCAAGTTCCACTCTCATTTGACCGCTTTTTGTTCTAATATTATTAGATACCATTGTAATACTCGTTAATTATTTACGACATTTCATAAACTTAAACATTTCGCGAGCTGTAAACTGATATTTGCATTGGTTGTATTGTATAAATTATACACACTTATTACATATACTGATTAATTTTGTTTTCATAGCAGTTAAAATATGTATTAAAAAGGTACAATGTTACAGTAAAATTATGATGGAATGGGGAACGAAGTGTCTTAATACTAGGTTCCCTTAGCCTGCTGTGCAGGATACAGCGCTAAGCTGCGAAAAAAAAAAGATTTACTTCTTAATTGACTAAAAGTTACCATTAAGTGAGTACTTAATTTTATAATTACATTAAATAGATTATCATTACTCAAAATAATAATTATACATCTGTGTATTTCTAACAGTCGACTGTTGGAATACAGATTAATTAAACTACCGCCGTCTTGGCGTATTTTAAATAAAGCGTACGATTTCACATTTGCACATTCTTTTTAAAATTCGTTGCAATAAAAGTGGCTGTCACTGATATTTTAGTTATAATTTCAAATGTTGTACTATTTTATTGTTATTTAGAATAAGGCTTCTTAATTTTAATTCATTTTCGTTAACTAACTTCATTTTAAAATGGACGAAAATTATACATTTGCTGAAGTTTCTGAGATTACTGTAACATACGATAGTTCACGTTGATGTAATAAATTGTTTCATTATAATTATAAAAAATGTTCTTTTTCTTTACTGCTGGTATAACAGAAGAAGAAAAGAAGTGTTTTAAATCATCATTTCGTTCTTAAGTTTCTTTACAATATCGTTATGAATTTTTATTTATTTATACTAAAAAGTAGAGAAAATGTATCTAAGAAATGAATTCGCACTCAATCCGCTGTGTGGTAATCTGTTATGGCGCAATAGCGCAGCATGTGACTATAGACGCGACGTTTATGGGTTCGATTTCTACTTTGAGAAATGAATTGTTTTAATTTCTTTAACTTTTTACAGCGTAAAATACACAGCGCGGCGTTAAATGGTGTCACTCAACACGCAATACCCCGGAGCTTCGGCGGAGTTGGGGCACGGAGTGTTTTAACACTGGGTTTCCTCCGCCGAATTCTGGAGGCACCTAGTGTTGAGCGGCAGAACACTTAACTTAACTACCGAACCGAGGAAATTAACATATTATATATTTAATTTCATCCAGTGGGAATCGAACCTACAACCTATTGCGTTCACAGCCGCAAGCTTGTGCTCCTGCGCCGCGACTGACCTTGTCGTATGTTCGTGCAGAGATAAACCTTATTTAATAGTAATTTATGTTAAATCATTTTGACTGCGAGTGTGTAGGTGCCAGAAATGTTAAAATAAATAAATAGAACTTGTACAAAATGTTTATTATTTTCTTTAGTTTACATCATAAATAGTTATACGCCACTTTCATGAACTTGATTTAAAGCTTCGTGCCACAAAACTGAAAAAAATTACCTTATATTATATCAACATCTTGTGTTTTCTTTTCTTATTTCATTTTAAATTAATTAATTGAAAGAAACGTTGAAGTAATTTCTTCTAATATTAATTACTGTTAAATAATAAAGTTTGAGGCCTTCGTGGCGCCACAGGAAAGAGTGAGACTAAACGCGAGGTGGGTTCGATTCTCACTCGGATATTCTCAATATTTATATTTTCCTTTCTCCGCTCCGGCAGACGAAGGGCGGTGTTGAGTTCCACGACTCAATACCTAAGTCTCATATGTTTGGAAATTGTTTAGAGAATTTCTCATCACTACTTTCCCTCTGCTTACTCGAATAAACGTGAAACTGAAACAAGATACCATCAAAAAAGAAAATCGCTTTAAATGTTTATTATACTTAGTAATTTTTTTAAAAAAATCCGAAACTCGTCTAACAACATCTGTCACAACGAGGATCCCACTGGGTGTGGTGAAGAACGGGCCCGGGGGCTGGAACACCATGTGATGGTTAACCTTCTGTAAACTCCTGAAGTTGTGACGACCTACGCCTATCTGACTGAAGAGGCGGTACTGGAATAAAGATAAAAAAATGTTAATGAAGAATGGAGTGTTTTAACACTGCGTTCTCATTTAGTATCCCGCACACAATGACGCGAAGAAATGAAAAATACATTAAATAAATCTGGCGCAGTGGCACAAGGGTGCTGCACGTAAACGCGACGGTTGTGGGTTCGATTCCCACTTGAGACACACTTCAAGTGAAATATTTTTTTACGTTAATATTTAAATTTTTCTTCGCTTTGGTGTGGAGGCAAAGCGCGGCGTTGAGTTCTGCCACTCAACACACAATGCCTCTAGAATTCGGCAGAAAGCGGGAAACAGAGTGTCTTGACACCGAGGTTCCCTCTGCCTATCCTGTTGTGTGCGTGATACAGCGTGAAGCTGCTAAAAAAATAAATAAATATTTCATATCCTCGAGTGGGGTTCGAACCCACAATACTTACCCTGTGCCCCTGCGTCACAAGGCTACTAGCCTCTCTTAGAGGCCAGTCGTGACCTCTAGTTGAAGTCGTAGTTTGTCTTAGTACTATAGATAGATAATCCGTTTATTCTTCTCTTATCAAAAAGAACTAAGTAGTATATAGACAAAATATGTTTCAAATACTAACAATTTTCATGTTTTAATAATAAACATTATTTATGTATAACCTAATAATTTAAATAATTCACTATTTTATGAAGATATTTGACCTTATTAGATTAAATACCTGTATATGACGTACAAATATGTTTCGTTATTTAGGCCTTAAATAGTTTAAATAAAATGTGAATATATTTTTTTATACGTTATTTAACTTATTTTGATAAAAAATATGTTTAAGATATTTTAGACGTTGTTATGACGTATTTTAGAAATTGAATTTACATTATAGGTAGTTTTGGATTTGCTGTGAATTAGGAATGAAGCCGCACAATGAGGCCGTCGTGACTCAGTGGGACACGTTAGACTGTTAACACCATGATTATAGGTTCTGCATGATTTCTGCCTTTCAACACACAATATTTTAAAATTGGATGGATGGATGGATGGATATGAAAAGCGTGATGCGTCGGGTGGAGTAATTGAAATAAATATTTTAAAATAATTTTATATCGCAGTTTCAGCACTTCTTGTTATTTTAATTATATATTTCTTATGTACTTACATGAGCATCAGATATGAGTATTGGTTTCTCGAAAATGATCCAAACTACAACTTCATTGCATTCTGGTGATGTAAGGGAACCCAAGTATGTAAAATATGAACTTTTATTTGGGCTTAAAAGTTTTCTGAAAAAAAAAAGAGAAACTGTAATATTTTAATTGTACATATTTTAATAACAATAGGTTGGAAATCAAACAAGAGTTCTCAAATAATCTTTTGTAGCGTTAACAGCAAAATTTTACCACCTTTGCGTGAGCGAGGTTTCATCGCGAGGTGACATAATTTAATTAAAATTGAATTTAGTTTTTTTTTTAAATAATTTTCGATGTTTTGAACGAGGATACATCCTATTCTACAACTCCCCGCGCACAGTCAACATTAGAATGTCGCTAATTGGTCTTGAATTAATTAATCGGCGGAAAGAAATGATTGTTTGATTTATGTCCGTCAGTACTTCGGCCGACAGATTAAATTTTCTATTGATGTTTTAAATTCCCAGCTTGTACGATTAAGAATTGACCGAGAAATCTAAGGGTAAGGCTTAGACCTATTTATGTCTAACTGTTGACCTGATTATAACGATATTTTTTAAAATTATTGTGATGCGTTTTTTCATATTGCTTGTAAGTTGTAGATCATGTGGTCTGGTCGTGGAAAACTTGTTGGAAACATTATTTAATTTAATTAAAATAATAATAAATAATATAAAAATATCTATATAATATTTTTATTTCACAATTTAATAAAATACTAACAAATAATATAATTTAACTTGTCAAATACCTTAAATCTAAGAGAACTCCGCTTATGACGTCGCCAGTTCTCAATAGTAGCGGTATATATTCCATAAGGTCTTCAGTCGCTTCTTGTTCGCTGTGACTTAAGTAAGTTTTCACCTACATATAATATAGGATCATATTTTTTTTCAGACTTTTGATTCAGAGATTTTTTTATTCAATAGAGTACGCAAAGTTGAGTACCGCCATTCAACGCGCCTCCAGAATTCGGCGGAAAATTATGAACGGAGTGTCTTAACACTGAGTTTCCTCTGTATACCCTGCTATGGGCAGGATACAGTATAAAGCAGGTTAATAACAGGGAAGGCAGTGGACATTTAATGCTTATATATTCTGTTCCCAATTTAGATATAGATAAGATTTTGTTAAATAAGAATTGTGTGCAGCAATCTTATTAAGAATAAATAAAAATATTTTACTATACTAAATTTAGTTTAGCTTTGTTAATTAATGAGTAATTGTTATAGAATTTAAAATATTTTTATAAACTTTCCGTTTTCTGGCCAAATTCAAGACTTTATGCTAGGCGTAGACTCGTTACCAGGGCGAGGAAATGAAAATATTAAATATTTTGGGTGGAAATCGAATCCACAACCTGTCCTGACCTCCTGTCTTGACATTTAAAGACGCAGGCCTGTCCCACGATGCCTCATACATAAAGAAACAATATCAACATACATCGCAAAACACAGATAAAATAGCCAGCCCGTCTCTTTTACTTAAAGCTTCTGGCACTTTGAGGTCAGCTCTAACGTGCACGAAGTGGATTTCCATTGGATATCTACAATAAGAAAAAATATATTGAAATCCAAGTAGTGTATGTAATGTCTAATATGTTGAAGGCTAAGTCTTAAACTAAAAAACTGAATGAAAATTATAACGTTTTAAAAAGAAATAGAGAATGAGAAACGAGAATTGTTTCCATCTTGCACTAAGCACTATGATATTTTTCCTGAACTTGTCCTGGTTGCCTTGTCTATATGGGTGCATTGTCTTTGAATTGGTCTTATTTTCTAAAATATCCAGCTTGTGTGAGGAGAGATATGTGAGAAGGGTTCCTTTCTTACGCCTATGCCTGTTTGGTGTCTCTGACTTAAAGTATACATAATCTGACAGTTGGTCATGTAAAATTTCAAGCAAATTGGACGAGAGTTCAAAATAGCGATCTAACTCACTTAACTCCGTCAACAGAATGTTCTGATAGCCAATGGAAATGTAGCTGTTCCAGTCGATACATATGCTGTAGAGGTCCTCCAGTAATCAGTGGGTGCATATCTTTATCGCCTTCTGTGCTGAATTGAACTGTAAGTAAAACACTCAATTAGGTTTGCAAATATCAATTTATCTCTATTTTATTGTATATATGTTAAAGCGTCACTTTAGATATAACTTTTTATTTGCAACATATAGATTAAACCGAGAAAGTCTTGTTGATAGGAAATTCGGTGTCGCATCATCTGGCAGTATCTAAAAATAGTTTTCTACCGGCTCTATTTGGGTATAAGTGTGTATTAAGGTATATTTCTGCAAGTGTCCCATCACAAATGTAGTGATGAGATAAAGAAAAAAATACGATAGCGACAGATCTCTCCATTTTATCTGTCGCCATCATATTCTCCGTGATGGTCGCATCTTAAAATATTTCCCAGGGGAACGGTGGGGGATTGGACCTTCCTTGAATCCTGGACTTTATAAAACGTTATAAAAATAAACAAATAATACTCAAATGTACATTAGCGTATACACTGCAGCAAATCAATTTGGCCTACAAAAGCAAACTCACTTAGTATAGAGCTCGCGAGCCATGATGCGCGCTTTGTTCTACACTTCGTCTAAGTGGAATATAATGTTGTAATATATTATAATATATAAACTTTTGATAGACTGCTCTGTTAGTTTATACTAGTACTGGCTGCCGTACTAGTAGAGTAAATGATACAAATTATATCTGTACAATATTTTTTTGTAGCTACAAATAAATAAATATATTTTTATAGCGTTCGACTAATTTAAGTTACAGGGAAGTACATCTTCCCTGCTAACTTAAATAAACTCCTAATATAAACAAAGCGGTAAATAAGCAAAGAAAAAACAAGGAGTCGAACTCGCATACCGAGGGTTCTGTAGTAATTTCAGGGTTGCTTATCAATACGAAGTATATCACAATTTAAAAAAAATGACAAACCATTGCATTTATTTTAATTGAAATGAACTTCAATTATAAGTTTGTAATGTTTTTTCTATGATTTTTTAAAAATCTAATTTAAGGTCGCTTATGCGAATGTGTCGCCTTGGTAAGTTTTATAAAAAAAAGGGATCGTTTTTTTACCGATTAAACACAGACATTTAATGCCCAGATTATTGTGTGTCATTTACTTACGCGTGTAACCATTGTTGACCCCCGACAGTAGTACATTTTCGTATCCTATAAAGTTCAGGGAGCCATGCCTAATAAACTGTTTGTCAAAATCTTTAATGACACGCCTCGTCTGGATGTTGATCGGAGATTGTCTCTTCCCTCCTCTCTTACAGAATCCTCCCGGCCAAGAACTCTCATCTATAAGTATAATTGAAAATAAGTAAAATGTATTCAAAAAATATTATTTTAATCGATTTTAGAAAAAGGAGGTTGTAACTTGACATATACGTATGTGATGTTGTTAGAAATTAGATAAAATTTCGTATTTGGGCTTACAAGCGAGTGTATTAATTAAGTTTCATATTTTTTTATTTAAATAAAACATTTATATGAGGTTTCTGGAAAATTAGTACTGTCGTTTTTGAATTATGGGTTACGAACATACTCGCATTTCTGAAGGGGCCCTGTAATACAGTTACCTTGGCTGTTGACAGATATTTATAGTGGCTTAAATTTTTTTTTTACCAAACTAATAGTAAATAAGAGTGTTACAAGTATACTTGCCATTATAACTCCACGTGGGGCCGTAGAATGACACCGACGAAGCGAAATCTGTTTTTATAAATATAAAATGTTATGCTATCGAATTATAAGCAATTTAAAAGAAAATCGAGTTGAAATTATATGAATTCATATATTTTCATTTCCTGGCTCCTGTTCAAAGACAAAGCGTGGCGTTAACTTCCACCACACGCACATTTAGTATTTGGTCAGTGTATGGGGTAAGGGATATTTTTTATTGAACATTTTATATTTCTAATATTAACACATTTTAAAAAGCATATGAAAAACTATCTTTAAAGATATATTTCAGAACGTTAAAAAAAACCTCGCTTAGTAAATATAGCTTATATTCACTAGAGTCGCTTTGAAGTAAAAGCAAATGTATAAAAGTTTGTGAGACGAGTCGCTCTCCTTGTTCTTGACCTAGCCGCTGCAGAACAGCACTTGTGCAAATTGCCTTTTAAAAATGTGTGAAAATTCTTCACTTTTTTTAGTGAAAAAAAAAAAACTTTGTAGTTTGATATATTTTATACTGAAATATAACTTAAGAAAGATTAAAAAGCGGTAAAACCTGGTTTAAATAGACTAGTTTAAGTGAATGAGATATTATCTTAAAAATATAATAATTAAAAAATCTTACTTAAATACATCACTATCACTACTGTACACCTCATACTAAAATAACACAGTGGAAAATGACAAATGTAAAAAGATATTTAATATAAACACAACGTCACCTCGTATAATGTAATGTTTGTTTGTTTTAATTCTATTGTTTATAATTTGGAAACATTCCGAACGTGTTGACGGAGAATACATAGAGTTAAAGTGATATTTTATATGCGTGTTGATACTGAGATATTATTATTCTAAGCCAGGGTCTTTCAGACCTGGTACCTGTCTTGCTCTCTGCTGCTGCAACACGCAAGAACCCGCTTTTAAGGAAAACCCTACTTTTACCCTAGCCCTATTATTTTTTCCTGTATTCTTCTCAAGTTGTAATCCGCATATAGCAGGACTGGTAGAGGGAACTTAGTGTTAAAACACTCCGTTTCCCGTTTTCTGGAGGCATTGCGTGTTGAGTGCCGGAACTCAACGCTGTGCAATGCCTCGACATATTAGACATTTCTTGCAATAGATGTGTCTTTATTAATGATTTCAGTCATATATTACTCATTTTAGGGAGTACAAGTGCGGAAGTAGAGTGATCCCAAAACCAGCTTGCATTTGTCTAATAAGTTTCCACCGTGCTATGGCCTCATGGTTACATACAAATACCGTAACCCTTTTATGTACATATATTTGTACAGATATACAGGACTTTAAAATTTATAGAAGTATGTACAATCTAGAAACTAGACGGACGACGTATTCTATCAGTCTATTAATAGCTCACCGGTGTGTGAACTCAATTGTTCTGCAAGAGAATCTCTTACTTCCTGTCTGTCACATTTATAAGAACAACGCTCTTGTTTCCTGTGACTTTACTATAAGTCCTCAAGTTACGCTACTGTTGTCGTAAACACTCGATGATATAAAAACTCTTTTTTTTAACTATAGTAGATTTTAATTCTAACCCATTGTTATGTGTTATAAGTAAAATCTACTGGTTATAAGTAGAATTTTTATATCGTTGCTGGTTTTCATCGTCTTTCGTAAATGCCTCATATTTTTTATTATTTTTCATTTAAGCTACTGAAGAAAATTCACGCTAGGCAATATTAAACACAATACGTCTAAATACCAGAACGAGGAATTGAAAATATTAAATAATTCATTTCATTTTCTCGATTGTGATTTGAACCCACATAACAAAGGCCTCATCGACACATATGAAATGTTATTGAAATTCCCTTAAAACTTACATCTATGTTACTTTGCCTACGTTATTTTGTCCAAAGAAATCGTCAAAAATATTTATATATACAAGTATTGAGCATAACTATAGTACGGTGTCACATCACAACGAGGTAATGAGGGTTATTGAGACCAGAGCTAAGATCTGGATGTGACGACGTGTTTATTAATCTAGATTTAACTGACGCTGTCAGGTGTTATATAAAATATATACGATGGTCATCTTTAGCGAGCCTTACAAATACGAGTATATCGGAACCCTTGGGAACCCTTGCGTGGAAGGCCCAATTAAAAAGTAAAAAACATAACATACTGCCTTTAGATTTAAAGTAAAAAATAAAATACTGCCTGTAGTACATTGATAAAATACAAAATTGTCGTCCGCATTCCTTTAAATAATAGAACAGTGAGATGCTTTTGCATCATGCTGTTTACAGAGTGAATAATATATCATATGTAGTCATATAAGAAAGTATTTAGATACTTGCATTCCAACAGTCAGTGTAACGTAAGACTAGGATGAAAGCGATTATATTATATATATATATATATATATATATATATATATTCAGCTTCACGCTGTATCCCGCACACAGCAGGGTAGGCAGAGGGAACTTCGGTGTTAAGACATTCCGTTCCCCACTTTCTGCAGAATTCTGGAGGCATTGCGTGTTGAGTGGCAGAACTCAACGCCGCGCTTTGCTTCGACATCAGAGCGAAGAAAAATGGAAATATATACGTAAAGAAATATTTCACTTCCTCGAGTCGTAATCGAACCCACAACCGTCGCATTAGCGGGCAGCACCCTTGTGCCACTACGCCATGACGGCCTCAAGCGATTATATGAATTTAAAATAATTTATACTTATCCTTTTATTAAGAATTTTTCTTGAATACAAATTGTAGTATTAAAATAACTATATAAATAGATAAATTATTATACAATATTAATACAGCCTCTTTGTTTCTACATGACAATATAAACACAATAACTGTCTAACAAGTTACTTCGACAAGTACTAATTGATGTCTTTGATAACTCCGAAGCTACTTTGTGTCAAATGTTATCAAACCTACTCATGTACCCTACAAATGATCCTTGTACATTATAAATTTAACTGGAAGTACTGACCTACATTTTGGGGAAATACTAGTTTTAACCCGCGGCTTCGTACGCGCGGTTTCTAGTAAAATAACTGAGAGTTGTGTATGATACATTATAACTATCTGAGATAACGCTTCACGCTGTATCCTGATGCTCATTCTGTCCATGATTGAGATGCCGGAGAAGAAACGATATCTGCATTATTAATATATTTAGCAGACACATTTTTGGAGTAGGAATTAAAGAAATCACTTAACATTAAAAAAGTATTAATAAATAGAATAATAAAACAACATAAAAATGTTAAATATAATATATTTCATAAAAATCTTCTTATATTTTAACAAACAGAGAACACAAAACACAACCTTTAACAGAATATTTAATCAGAAACATATTTATAACACAGATATAACGTAGATGCAGTACGGTCAACGAGTTTTGGCTGCTCTTAAGTTAGGTTTTGTGAACTTCAAAAGTTCACAGTTCAGTATTGTTTATTTTAAATAATCAAAAATAAGAAAAATCCTTAAATCAAATCTGCGTTGCCATCTATCTATATCTATCTTCAGAGCCGCCACGACTCTTTGACTGTGCTGTATGTATATCTAATGTATGTATATCTAATTACAATAAAATCTAAGTAGGGAATAAACACTCTACAATAAATCAATCTCGCATTATCTTTGCAATTCACAGCCTCTAGAAATAAACATTATAAAAATAATCATAATAATGGTAAAAAATATTTTTTATCTACACATAAAGATTAAATTAAAAACAATATTAGTACAGGTATTTTATTAATTAACATTTAAAAACTTTTGTTTATAAAATTAATATTTTATTATACAATATATGTAGATTAATGTCATGAAAGAGATGATAAAAAAGTATCTTTTATTTTTAATAAACATATTATAATAAAAAATATTATTTACGCTGTATCCCACAGCAGCAGTAGAAGGCCAAGGGACTCTAAAAGTTTACCTTAGTTTGCCTTATTTACCAGAGCAAAGAATTGAAAATATTAAATAATAATAATAATGTTTCTTCAAATGGGAATCGAACCCACAACCGTCGCGTTTACAGTTACAGGCGCTTGCGCCTATGCAAAATATGTATTTTTGTAGGTATTTGCAATAATTGTAAGTTCCTATATACAATAAAGTAATAAATTCAACGTCAGAGATATTCTTCTACGTATGTACTCGTATACTAATTTTGAAGATGATTTATTGTCAGTTATAAACCTAAGTGTAAAATTTTATTAAACTAATATAATATTGTTATCAATTGCAATTTAGTTTAACGTACTAGATTACAAACAATTGACGTTTTTATGATAGATAAAGGTAATAAATATATAGATAGATAAATAAATTGACTTACTGAGAAAAACTAAATTAATTTTTAATCTATAATTCTGTAGCGAATATTAATTAGAGTGAATGAATACTGCAGTCAAAATTATTAAGACAATAACATGTTGACGATTCTAATTGTTATTAGGACTTTATAAGAGTTTAGTAAAGTATATCTTAGAGATCACTAAATGAAATTTAATAAGAGATACAAAGAAATATAATACCATTTAAATAAAACATTGTTTCACAAATTATAATATATAAATATAAATATAAAAAATATTTTGTTGTTATAGTAAACAGCACAAATTAACGCACCAGTTAAAATATATAAAAAAATAAATTAACAGATAATAATAACACTTCTTTATCGTCTTTACTATATTAATAAAATCGATGTACTAATGACAATATTTATCGATAAATACTCGATTGCACTGGTTCAACGAATTATGGATGATATAAAAAATTATCAAAAGCCATAAATTATACATTGTAATAATTATAAATCTATCTTTTATCAGCATTCACTTTTATATTTGCACGGGTTGTACTCGTGGTTTCTAATTTAGTTATGTCACCGTACAACTTTAGTCAGTTTGTTTAGTATTTTAGGTTCAAATCATGACCCAAAAAATTGTAAACTGTTTCTTCAGAAATCAATACAGAAGATCAAATTAATTATCACGTTAATTAATATGTCCTATTCATAATTTATTATATTTTTCTTATCCTAAATGCCACTTGGAAGTGTTATAAAATACTAAAGATACCAACTACTGACTAAATAAATATATGAAATGCATTTACTTAACTTACTGAACTACCCACATGACTTTGTCAAAATGATCATATTGCTCCCTTCTTGTAAATACAGTATCAGAAAACAAAGGTTTCTGTACTATTTACAATATACAAATTAATAAGCCCCGACGTATGTCTGTCAATGGCATCATTGCTCCCAAACGGATGAACCAATTTTGATTTAGTTTTTACATTCAAAATACTCTTATAAATGATTGATTAAAATATTTTTAGAGGTTTTTGTGTCGGGGGTTTTTAATTATCGACAATTATATCTTTCTTAAATGCTTTTATGACATACGGATAAGAAATAACTGCTTATAGTAATATTAAAAAGATCATAAATAATATGTATTTATGTATAAGTTTAGATACTAATAAAATAATGACTTATTTTCTCAGCAATTTTTTCTATTTATTTAATTACTATTGTTTTGTCTAAAACTAGCATTACTGGAATCACGTGCAAACCAAACATTATCATCGATTTTATCTCTGATTTCTTAATGGAAGGTCCTCAATTGGTATTGTTACCAAGTGGACGCAGGTTCGATTCCAGCTGAGACTATAACTAAATTTTTAAACTTCAACCGCAACCTTATATATCCTCTAAATAACATACCTCAATACATGACTAGTATCACTTTCACAATATCTTCTTTTCAATCAGTTTTTTCACATTTAACAATCTTATTTCCTAAGAATTTTTTCTTCAAATTCACCAAAGTGCACACTCCTTTGCTCAGAATGCTTGACATGGACGCCGACAGGTTTATGATAGCGGCTAGTAGACCTATAGAAGGCAATGCGATGGATGCGCAGGAGGCTACACTTCTGTATATAACTCTGTTGACCGGCTGCAAGCTTCTGTAGTTGTCGATGCCACCCACGTCAACTTTGCTGAATAGCTTGTACTGTGAAATAATGATTAATCAGCTTTTCCTTGGATAAAAGAAATTAAACTTTCAGAATTAAATTAAATTTCATTATATAAGGCAATCATTATATATCTAGCATGTAATATATATATATGAAGTAGTTATATGTATATCGTTTTGTGGCGTGTAGCTTATCAGAGCTTTTACTATTTTATCTATAAATGTTTGAGAAAATTATAAAAACATGGAGATGACAGGACAGGACATTCTTCAGTATTCATTGTTTTATTCTTTTTAGACTTACAAATTTTCTTGTAATAGACGTATAATAATTTAACATAGTTTGTATTAAATTATAAATGTTGCTGTCTGACTGTAAACGCGAAGGTTGCGGGTTTGATTTCCAATTCCCTATTGGAAATATTTTCATTTCTTCACATTGGCATGATAGATTAATGCATCAAGTGTAAAATCGTTTCCTTGTTAGACAAATGCTGATAACATTTTAGCATAAGTAAAAAAATACTCTTATCACTATTATTTTAAGCTATTCTTTTTGTTTTCAATGCAATCTACCGATTAACGGGAACATCTAATTTTAATTATGATTGATACATACTGTACTTTTACAGATAACAAGTTTAGGTAATTTTTTATTATCATAATCATCATTAATAATAATTTTAATTGATATTTTTTGTACTTGTCTACTATTATCTTGTCCTGATTAATGTTTTTTTTTAAACTACACTCTCTGACCCGTTTATTAAGTAGAAATATGCAGAGAGATAAAGAATTAAAGATACATCGTTTCACACTTCCCATTGAAACTGTGTGGTGGGTCTCAATGACTCGACTTTTATCACTAATCGATTCTCTCGGTAGGTCTAACGTCTCGACTAGCATATTATAATATGGATCATTCTGGTTAACTCTCAAGAAATATATTTTACTGTTGCTAAAGTTAGTGTCGCTTCCCTATCATTGCCACTGCCCACCATTGTTTCATTATAAAAATCACTAAATTTAACATCGATATCGATCATATTGATTTATTCATCCGATATCTTTCATAAATAGCCTCGTCGAAACTGGTTTAGTCTGGTTTGTCCTGGGCTTAGTTAGGTTTCTAGGACAATTGAACACTCATTAGTATGTATGGTTTATTCTATATTCTACTTTATTAGATCCCGAGATTAGATCCAGTGTTACAAGTCGACGTGTCTGTATGTATGTCTATGCCAACGTAGCGAAAAAACCGGCAAGGAACGGACTTTGAACTAGTTCTTTTCAGAATGTGACTTAATCGAGAGTGTTCTTAGTCATGATTCACGAAAATACGTTCAGCCGTTTGAAGATTTGAAGACTCAGGATGTCAGCAACTTCCGCTGGTCTGATTGAAAAAAGGAAAAAATATACGAAATATTCTATATTACGTAATTAAGATTTTTTTAAAGTAGGGAATTTTAATTTTTTTTCTTATTTTTCATACCTGTGTATCAGAAATAATGATGGGCTTGTCCATAACTATCCAAGTGACCACTTCCTGGCACTGAGGCGTTGTCAGCGATCCGTGGTAAGTGTAGAAAGACTGCATGTTCGGGCTAAATAGACGCCTGCTCGAAACAAAAAATAAACCTATATTAATGAACATCACACGTGGTCTAACCACCCAAGACTCTAAAGACACACACCGGCGCGTTTACAGGCCACACCCTTGTGCCACTGCGCCACGACGGCATGTCATTGTTAAATTTTTTTAAATCTCATTTATGTATTCAATGGTGTAAAGGTTAGTACTTAAAACAAGCATAACAAGATTTAGGGATTTTCCTCGAATGGGAATCGAACCTACAACCTGTCCCGCTTAAAGTCATTCGCTTGTACTCCTGCACGACTATAAAAACATTTTAACGTAACAATTCCAATTTCAATACCAAAATTTATGATTTGTGGAAGACAAGGGTGCGTGCGTACCTACCCTACCGTGCATCCGATATGAAATACGAGTATGATATCGTGACTCAGTATTGTCTAATATGTTGATAGTTATCGATTCGCGTTCTTTGGAAACCGTCTAAGCATTCTCACCATTCATTATAATTTATTATGCTGTTAACATCTCTGTAGGGAGATTTTTACTAAATAATACAATCTCCTTGTAGTCAGAGTCTCTACGGATTCTAAACGACACGAGTTTAAGACCAGCTTGGTAATTTTTTTTATCATAATAAAATGAACTTACCTTAAGTCAATAATGGATGGAGGAGCGTAGCCCTCCCTTCTTTCAATGAGCTTAGGAAGTGCTGGCGTGATTTCTCCCAAAGCGAATTCACTTTCTTCGCCACTGTGTACCTGTCGTACATTGAGGAGAATTTACTCAGCATGTCATAGATACGACGCCCAGGGTCACAAAGTGTGCCTGTACACACGACTGGTTGTGGGTTCGACCCCTACTCGAAGGAAGGAATTATTGTTATTAATATTTTCATTTTTTCACCCTGGCAGCAAAGCAAAAGCCAGGCGTTGAGTTCCGCCACTTAGTATGTAATGCCTCCGGAATTCGAGGAAAATAGGAGTGTCTTAACACTAGGTTCCCTCTGCTTACCCTGCTCCGTGCGGGATACAGCGTGAGCCGATAAATATAAATACAGCGTGCGGGTGGGTGCCCATCGCGTCGAGATCTTCCTACCTACTTACTGCTTCCTAAAGCTTCTCTCTCTACTTATAAATTCCAATTCGATTCCGAAATTATAATGTTATATTATAAAACTAACAATGAAGAAATACAAAACGATTGTATGATTACCACGAGAGCAATCACCACTGTACTTCTGATATCAAAAATTAATTTAAATAAAAATGAACATAATTTAGAATTTTTTTATATTTTCAATCTCTAACATTATGGCATATTTAAAATGTTAATTCGGCAACATATAACTCCAAAAACTAGGTTAAGCGGTGTATCGGAGTTCATTTAAAAGTTTTCATATAAAGCTACAACATGTTGGGACGCTATGTCACTTGAGGCTTAAAGTTGGTATAACTATAATCAAAGTGTTGTTTTGTATATCAATGCATGTAAAGTTTTACCTGGGCGAGGACGCCGATAACAACCAAGCCGTCAGGTCGTTTGAGCGCCTCTTCAACGGTTAAGCCTGTCTTCATGTGGACCATGTGGATTTCCATGGGATACCTGATAACGGCAATTAAGAAGTGTCTTAATATTATTTTTATGGGAAAATTTAAATGTCTGAGCCGTTATATATAGGTCGTCACACATATATCATATAATGATAAATAATACTAGCCATCACCCGTAACTTTGTTTGCATTAACTTTCAAAACCATCAAATCCATTCATGTTTTTTTCTGTTTCCGTAAGAATTTCAAATATTATTAATATTAGAGATATCTCTCATCTACGCTTAATACAAATCCATTTCAATATTTATTTAGAAAACGTATAAAAATTTGATCGTAGCGGGATTTGAACCCGCGCCTCTTTGGAAATTCTTATACGCTTGTTACAACTTATTTATGTTGCGCTATTTACGAAGTAAATATGTAATAATTGTATAATAGTAATATTATCGTCGCCTGATCTGACAGCGGTCAAGGTTGTAATGGACACGCGTTACAGCATAATTTTTCATGAATTGTTATTATATGTTTTTATTTTATTTCAGTTTTGACACGTACTCGGTGACCGTAAAACTTCTAAACGTTCCTTTCATATTTTAAATAGGTACATGAAGTTTTAAATATATTCATTTAAATAAAGATGGCGTAAATTTTATGTTTAAACTGCTGGAAGCTTCGAGTTGGGTTTAAAATAAAGTAAAGAAATTTAATTTTTGCTTGAATTAATATAATTTAATAAAAATGTAAGCAATTTAAGGCCAGCTGTAAGCAGAGGCACGAGTGTGCGACTGTTAACGTGACAGTTCATGAGTTCGATTACTGCTTGCGGAAATGAAAATATTATATATTTGATTAAGAAAATGAATTACTTAATATTTTTATTTTCTCGTTTTGGTAACTAGATAAAGCGTGGCATTGAGTTCTGCCACTCAACACGCAGTGTCTCAAATTCGGGCTGAAGTTGGAGAACGGAGTGTCTTAACACTAATGTCCCTAAAAAAGAATAAATACAAAACATCCATCTATAAACATTACTAGTACTCACTTCATTCCATCAATAGCGTGTTCAGAGAGCCAGTGGAGATGAAACTGTATGAAGCTGTAGTTGCCCCTCAATGGACCGCCAGATACAATGGGATTGGGATCGTCCTCTACTATCGTCCATTTTACTGTGGAATTACATACTCGTCAATGATTGTGTATTAAATAAATATTACAAAGCTGTAGAGTTTGTTTGGTTGAACCAGCTAAACTGAAGAACTACTGTTTTCAATTGAAAAACTCTTTTTAATACACCATTTATTGAAAAAGTTTATAGGCGTTACGGCGTTATATGTTATACATATTACTTCCATATGACTAAGCGGGCGAAGTCGTAGGTACAAACTAGTGATTTAATATTTTCATACTATTTTCCAATATATAGCATTGTAGAAATATTGAATCTAGTGTAAAAACACTCGGTTTTCCATGTATGGATTAATTATCGGGAGCTTGATTTTCATTTCCTTGCTTCGATAACTATACATACTCGTAGCTCTGCATGAGAGTCTTAAGACTAGATCTTCTCAATCTACCTTGCTGTTTGTGTGGGAAATTTTCTGCATAAAAAAAACAAATATTTACACGTATGTCCATCGTTTTTGGCAGATGCGTTGACGCTCCCATACCCCCGGAACACTAGCGGTCCTTTAATGTGTACTTCTCGTTTGTCTAACAGAGCGTCGCGCGTCATGATGTTTATAGGTGACTGTTGCAGACCAACGTTGCACTCGCCAGGCCACCTGGTCTCGTCTGCGGGTAAATTGTTTTTATTGTATTCCACTCTTTATATAAAATATGTTAATAAAATCTAAATTTGAAACCTTTTTTCACTTCACACCTAGTGTACATATGTAGAAGAGTAGGATACCTATAAGTGTTAAGACACTTTGTTCCCCATGCCCTCTGAAATTTTTGTGATATTGAGTGTTGAGGGGCGGAGGTCACCGCCGCGCTTTGTCTTGTTACCAGATATTTGAAAATATTGAAATTCCTTAGAAATTTGAAAAATAGTAAATACAAAATATGAAAAATGGTTACAAATTTGACACGTACGAACTAATTTGTTACACTTTTTGTAAAAAAAATAATGACAAACACTAAACCATGGAAATACTACAAATTAAGAATCACTTAATTTTATACGAAATACTTACAGTCGTATGACCAATCATCTCCGGTAGCGACGCCTGTAACAAAAGAAAAATATTTAAACTTTTAAAGAGATAGTCTTGACAGGCAAGTTTGGCTTAAAAAATGTAATTTTCATTTTAAAATTAATGACACATATTAATAATATATATATATTATTTATAAATTTTGAGAATATTTGCTGATTAAAGAATAATTTTCAATAAAGTAATTAAAACGTGACGCGTCGCGCTTACAGCCACTGCGCTGCGATGGCCTCAAATAAATGCAATATACATATTTATATGAAAATAAATAAACATTTAGGAATATTAGAATTTCAACAGAAATATACAAAATATATAAAATCCAAGACTTTATTCAATAGAACTTGATGAATAGAAAATCTAAATAATTTAAATTTGTTTTAAAGGTAGGTACGTAAACTATAAAGTATAACGTTACCCCCTGTGAGGGGTAGTTGGGTTATAACCTCATGAATATGACCCGTCTTCTCGCCGACCTCCCTCGAGAAATAAATATGTGAATCCATACAAAATTAGATTGAATTTTGAAATATATATTTTTTGTTAGTAAATAAAGTTTTAAAATTGCTTAGTTTTTTAAATGATATAGAAGACGATTGACGATGCCGCTAGATAGACGTTTGGTACTTAAATGATTAAAATAATAAAAAGAAGATAAAAATGATAGAAATAAAGATATCATCATAAACTTAGCAATAATTAATATACGTGATAGTCGATTGTATACGTTAAGCCTAGGCCTGTAGGTGCCTAGATGTGTAGTGGTTACTAACTTCTATAAAATCGGATTTCACATATTCAATTTTTTACTCTAATTATATATTCTCTATTATGTTATTGTCATATTAATAATATCTAGAGGTGAATACCGTCTACTGTAAAACGAAACTTAAACACACAGTTTGTCATTTGTCGACCGACGGCCGACGCCGCTACCCTACGACTTCTTTAGTGACTTAAAATTCTATATTCCACTCTCCGCTCATTTTAGAGATGGTACGGAGGAGCTCAGCGGCACACTTTAAGTAATTAGACCGCGGTGACAAAAATATATTAAATATAATAATTTACTCGCTTTGACATCGATCGTCAATTTTATACATAGTTCAACGCTCTGTTAATATTTGATAAGTGTTGTAACTTTCTTCCTTTGTCTTTTTCTTGTTTGTATTTGTTTTTCTTTTCAGACCACGAGTCTTTACTTGCTTAAGTTTTAAATGAATAATGAGAAATTCAAATCAATATGTATTTTTTTATAGTATCTAACTCTAACTGCATATTTTCATTGTTCTTTATTAGTTTTTTAACTTCACATTTTAACCAACCTTTGAAAACCTAATATCAAGACTCCGTTCTCCGCTTTTCGACCGAATTTGAAACATTGTCGGAAATCAAGACCGGCCTTTGTTTGCCGGAACGGAGAAATGAAAAGAATTCAACTTCCTGAGAGGAGTTTAAACCCACTCTCATCATGTTTAAAGATGTAAAGCCCCACTGCACCGCGAGGGTCTCATTGAATTGTGGATTTTGTGCTTTATTCCGTATACCAGAATTACTAATACGTTTAATAATATTTAAACTAATTATCAGTTTAAATATTTAATAGATAAGCAAAACAAACGTGGTTTGAATTGTTGAAAGGTTACATTAATTTTGATGGAAAATTTCATAGAAGATTTTCTTAGATGTGGACAATAGGATCAGAAGCGACATGTTGAGATAATATGTAGTGAGTAGTGTGAGGTTTGGTGTAGTTATTTAATAATTAAATAGCGGTGTCGCGGTCTATTGTCGGTAGCTTTTTAGTACAACGACTATACCAGAGACAGTATAAGGCAGAGAGACTCAAGTATGTCATCTAAGTAACTTAAATCTAAGCAAATTGCGAAACTCTTAACCGTAACTTAGTGACTTAAACTTGGGAAAGAAGAAGGCTGTAATTCGCACTTGTTGACGACAAATAGTCAGAAATTTTAATATTTTTAAATTATATAAATAAATAATCAAAAATTAAAAATATCTAATAAGCTTAAGTTTAATAAAACGTCACTTAGTTTTAAGTTAATCGTTTTTGGCATCATAATTTTTACACAGCTTGCTAAATGTGATGACTTGAATTTTAATATCAGATATAATTGTATTTTATTTTATATATTACAAGCGCATTAAACTATATGAATCGACTTCACGCAGTATCCCGCGTAGCAGGTTAGGCAGAGGGAATGTAGTGTGAAGTCGTTTCGTTTCCCACTATACGCCCAGTTATCAAGACATTGCACGTTGAGTGGCGAAACTCAGCGTCCCGCTTTGTCTATCATAGCAAAATTGCGTATTAATAAAAAATCAAAGGCATTCTTTTGTAGAAACTGGAAACAGACTGATATAACTATTTTAATAATTTAAACTCTACCTCCAATAGTATTCGAATCTATTCAGGATATTGTTAAAAAAATCATTATTTTCAATGTCTATGTTTTTGGATTTTCCTGACATTGAAGCGTGAAATTTGCCATTGTCACTTTACATTCGGTATATAGTTATTTAGTTGTGTTGTAATTATACTGAAATACATTAATATTTATACGTAACGTTTAGTTAAACGCACGAATGTTAGACATGTTTATTTAATATTTTTGTGGTCGTGTTTTTGTTCTTTAGTTAATTTTTTTATTAATTTTTTGTTCTTATAAAATGAAGGAAATATTTAAACTTTTACAAGAAAGAATATATTTAAAGTTGTGATTTAGAAATGCTTTACGTCATAACAATATTGTAATAATATAATTTTATAGGGAGGATAATTCGAATGATAATGAAATCTAAGATATAAAAAAATACATATCTTATCATATGTAGTTGATATTGATACTAACACGTCGTGGCACAGCGGCTAAATGTCTGAATGTACATACGACGATTATCGGTTCTATTTCCACTCGGGGGGAAAAAAATAACTGTTTCGCCCTGGTAAGCAGAGCGTGGCGCGTGGAGTTTCGCAACTCAACATGTTATCTTATAGGTCGTGGATAACGAAATGTCTGAACACTAAGTTCTTTCTGTCTACTCTTTTATATTCGGTCCACAGCCTATAAACTTAAAAAAAAGTAAAGTGCCGTTCCACCGTAATGAAATCGAACCCTCAACGATAACTTTTATAATCAGATGTAATCCCACTGTGCCAATATGGTTTCCAACAAACAAGCAAATAATTTTAAACTTAAGCAAATTGCATACTATGATGGACATATTGGTTTCTTTTCAGTGAGAGAATGAGAATTTAGTGCTAAGACACTCCGTTACCCAAACAAGTAATTATATATGCATATATTACATATATTTTATAGATAATTGTTATTATCATTTTTACATATTTTAGATTATAAATTTGTCTTTTTTATCTCTTTCCAAAATCAAATCCGCAATACTTTATATGCAAATTAATAATTTGTGAGATTATTAGATATTAGATATTATAATATATATTATTGATATATTTTATGTTATTTAATTTTTAATCTTTTTCAGCTTCACGCTGTATCCTTGAAATGCAGGTTAGTAAGAGCTAGCAGCCCTAGTGTTAAAACATTCCTTTCCCACGAGCAGCGCCCAATTTACGTGTTGAGTGGCGGAACTCAATGTAACGTAACGTTTCCTACTTATCACCAAAGAAATGAAAATAACTCATCCCACACAGAATCAAACCTACAACTGTTCCGGTTTTTTTTGTTTCCGTGTATACACACGAACGCACATATATATATATAAAAAGAATCAAATTGTGTATAACTAGAAGGTATAAAATAATTAATTAAAAGTCATATCGAAGTCATCTAAAAATGTTAATGATAATGATGATGATAATTAATGATTATATAGATATA
>JBAIZZ010000044.1:743752-830440 GCA_037355905.1 Heliconius aoede
GGTGAAGTACAAATACTGATATGATAAAGCATTTATGTTTACAAACGCGCGGCTGTAAACGCGACCCCCCTCTATTAAATATGTGTAGGCGTGCCTATTTCAACAGTATTAACAGGACAAAACGCCACACGCGGGTCTCTGCATATTATTTTTTACATCGTCTATTTTGACCAATTTGTGATACAGAGGTTATGTATTCTCGAAGGTCAACCGAGGTCTTGCCTGACTTCTCTTGCCACACACTCTGGCTTCATAACTCCGTTTTTCATTCGCTCAACGTGCCCGAAACACCTGCGCACGTTTTTCTTTATTTTCACTGTGATATCCCAGCTAGTCCCTCCTATTTAGTAAAAGATGACAAGTGTCATTTTTTTTTTTTTTCAGAGCCACGATTGCAGTTTGAATAGCTTTGCCATGGTGGCAGTCTGTGTCATCAATGTCACGATCGCGGCTTTGAACACCGTACTCAGTACTGCCATTAATTATGTCGGAAGGAAACGAATGTTGATCTCTGTACAGGTGGGGTGATGATTTAAATACTTATAAACATGTATGGCGCAGTGGCACAATGGTGTGACTGTAACGTGACGGTTGTGGGTTCGATTCCCACTCGAAGAAGGGAAATATTTCTTTACGTTTATACTTCCATTTTACTTCACTCTGGTGTCGAGGCAAAGCGCGGCGTTGAGTTGTGCCACTCGCAAAACGCAAATGCCTCCAGAATTCGGCAGAAAGTGCGGAACGGAGTGTCTTAACACCGAGGTTCCCCCTGCCTACCCTGCTGTATGCAGGGTAGGCATATATATATATATATATATATATTAGATATATTTATTGTGCTTGCTTATAAGAAAATTAAAATATTAAGCAACAAATAACAATCGCTGAGGGAGAAGCTTATTTGATTTTTCTGATTTTTTAAATTAAATATGATATATACTAAGCAATATATTTCAGTGGATCGCTGGTATAGGAGGTGTTTGCGTCAGTCTGACAAGCTCGTGGATGCTGAGCTCCGTCTTTTTCATCATGTTTATATCTGGAGTCCTCAACTATGGCTTCTTGTTCACATTTAGTGTCGACGTGTTCCCTACTTATGTCAAGTGAGTTTGCAATATGAAAATTTCTTACCTTTTTATACACAAGGAGCTAAGTGCTAGGACACTCCTGATACCCGCCTTATTATGGAGGCATTGCGTGTTGAGTGGCGGAACTCATCGCCACGGTTCGCCTAGGCGATTAGAGGGAAGAAATGAATATATTAAATATTGCTATACCTCAAATGAAAATCGAACCCATAACCTGTTGTGTTCACAGTCACACGCTTGTGCCCCTGCGCCACGGCTGGCCTCAAAGACCAAACAAAATCTTCAGCCTTATTTCCATAATACCTTACAATAGAAGTTAAGATGTAAATGTTATTTTCTTCCAGGGCGATGGCAGTATGCATCACGTTGATGGTGGGTCGGGGTAGTTCAGTATTTGGTATCAACATCTTGAAGCACATGCTGGTTCACGACTGTGAGTTGGCGTTCTATTTGTTCGGCGGTTTGACCCTTGGTAAGATTCATTTCAAATTATTAATTAATTCTCTGACTGACCGTCTATAGCTAAAGCATGGTAAAAAATCTAGTCATATCTAATTATTATTTTCTCATTTCCAGTTGGCGGCATAATATCGTTTCTACTACCGAGTGACGTTCAAATAAAGAAGGACAAACCTATTGACACCTGAACCAACAAACATCCCATAAGCAAAGTGTAAATAAATATCAATATATGCAATCTCTTTAGAGATCTGATTTGAGGAAATAAAAAGAAATAAGAGTGTTTCATTTACAATTTTTTCTTCTGTGATTTAGAGAATGTAACAATTTTTTAATATTATAAAAATATATATTTTTATTCGATTATTGAGTCTTTTATTTTTTCTCTTTTTTGGACTTCCCCTTATTTCAAGGTTTTGCGAGGACTTAACGACCAGATCCAAGCTGTTTTTGAAAATTGAACGTAACACTGCGCCGCAGCGAAAGTGATACTGCTGCCACACCGCGCTGCGACTCGCGACGTCCTCAAGATTACATGTTACATTTTTATTTATCAATTACAACTGTTTATTTATCTATTATCAAGCTTCACGCTGTATCCCGCAAACAGCAGGGTAGGCAGAGGGAACTCCGGTGTTAAGACACTCCCTTCCCCACTTTCTGCCGAATTCTAGAAGCATTGCGTGTTGAGCGGCAGAACTCAATGCCACGCTTTGCCTCGACACTAGAGCGAGCATATGGAAATATAAACATATTATAAATAAATATTTCATTTCAACAAGTGTGGATTGAACCCACAACCGTCACGTTACAGTCACACCCTTGTGCCGCTGCGCCACGACGGCCTTTAAATTATAGACTTATATCCTTTAAAAGAATAATTGCAGAATATTTGTACAGAAAATATTATATTATTGTTTTGCAATCTTTCAGATAATATGCCTAATATGTGTATTATTCAAATTAAAGTATATTATATATTATTCAATATGAATATAGTATTTAGCCAGTTAAGTTATTTCTAATCCATGTAGCATGAAATGAAAGTATTCAAGTAACCAGATTGTCGTGTACAGTTTATTTTTTTCTTAATAATTTCACCTTTATTTGTTTCTACCTCCATACAAGTATATTTGACAAGCAAATACTAATGTATCGGTCATTTACGCCGGGACGAGATACAATGATAACGTAATAAAGTGTAACAATTCAATTATTTTGAATTTCCAAATGATCATACCAATTAAGTAATTTTCTTAAATAATATTTGAATTATAAATATGGTTTTAAATAAATTATTATTTTATAGTTTAGTGTTTTTGATAGTTTCGTGGCCAATAAGTGAGGTTATGTCGATGAGGAGTCATTATAAAGCGCGTGATGAAAGAGGTTAGTAGTCAGTAGTCATTCATATTAAGAATATATTATACTATAAATGATCTTTTTTGAAGGATTGATCGTTTTCTAATGAGAAGTAATTCTATTATACTTTCCGCAAAATTTTCAATATTTTTCTTGTTCAGTGCCGAAATTCAACGCCACACTTAACCAAAGCGAAAAAATAACTTAAATGACCTTGAACTTGAAGTTAGAACAGATATGTTAGTGAAAATGTTGTTTTTTAATGTTTCGGGGCAAATTTTGTGGTAAGTAAAACTTCTGGGGTGGGCACAGCCTACTCGGCTCCCTCTCCTTCCTACGCCCATGGCGACAGTTCGTGGGTTCTATTACCACTCGGGGGAATGTAATATTTGTTACCTACAGAAATTTACTTTCACTTTTCTAAAAACGTACAATTAGCCGCAATGCTATGTAAATATTGATATATTATATTGTTATATAATTTTTTTTTTTAAAATAACTCATTGTTTTATCTTTTCCCATTTCTACAGGGATCTGGGCACCACGTCACTCAGTATCAGGTCTTGCACTCCCAAGTGTCAGAACTGCTAGTGAGAAACTTATGTTAGAAGGTCATCATCTGAGTCATACAAAAAAATTAATATTTAAACTATTTGAACACATTATATCCCATGATGTCAGTATTGGGGTGGATTTTGCTTTTGGTATGTAATAACAGTGGTTAATATTTCTTCTTTTTGTTAGCTTATAGCGGTGTCCTGCATATAGCAGGGGATTAAAAGGGAATCTGGTGTTGAGACACTATAGATCTCCACTCTGGACCAATGTCCCGAATATTACATTTTGGGTGGCGGAATCTTGGCACCAGAACGAAGAAATGAAAATAGTCAATTTCCCTAAATTGGAATCATACCCATGACTGTCACATTAGCAGTTAGACGCAGTACTGCTGTGTCTCTATAGCCTTAATATGTCTGCCTGGTTATAAATTTCAATTTCGCAAAAATTATTATTCTTCTAGTTTTCCATTCATATACCTTATTTTAAAATATTCATCTATTGTTTATACTTTCTATTGCAATTGCAATTTACAGGAAATGGCGAAGCACTTCCTCCAGACCTTCAACACTAGGCTTGCTTTCCAGTTATTTTTGATCTCGGGGATCATTTCTATGAACAGTTTGGACGGAAATGTATTAATTTTGTAAGAACTCAGAAGCTCCGTTAGATATGTTCAACAAGTAAGTGATGTAACTCTTGTTTCTCTAGAGTAAGATAAGCGTTTAATCTTTTTACATTATGACAAGTTCTTAAAACATCATGATTTTATTTAATGTTATATGAAAAACCTATTATTCTACATTTTAGAAATAAAAGTACGTTTTAGTTAAATGTTAAAAATATTGAACGTGGCTGTATTTGAACCTGTGCCTGTTCAGGTCTAAATTCCGCTACGTAAAATTTTTTAAACGTTTTCTACGAAAGGCAGAAACTACTTCGTCCTAAATTACGGAAACTTATATATTTTTCAGCTTAAATCTTATTTAAATTAATAATTTATATGCAGCAGAAGAATTAAAAATTATTAGCAATTAATCTCATTTCTACGGAAAAACTAAAGAATGAATCATATCAATAACTTATAACATACATAACCTGTTGGTTTGTTAAATGCATTCAAAGACTATAGAAGAGAATTCCCTCCTTTGTACGTATTATACGTGCGCATGGCAAAGTACGCAGAGGCAGTGATAAAACCCTCCGCTCCCTAGTTTTCACCGAGTTTTGGAGTGTGTTTGTGTGTCGAGTGGTGGAATGCCGAGCTTTTGCCAGTGACACATTAGAAATAAAAATATTTGAAATACACAGCAAATCGAACCCACCACCTGCAGCGATAACAGTGGCCTGGGTCCCTGCGCCACAACTGCCCTCGACTATTCTGATATGAACTGTACATATATATCAAAAGAAGATGACATTGTTATTTATATATAGGTACTTACGAATATGTAGATTATTTCTATATCAGGTCAAAGAAAGCTACACTACCAAGAATTGTTTGTGACAACAGTGACAGATAGAAAGCTTCTATAAGTTCTGATATACCAAATTTAGCATGAAGTTGAAAAAAATCTGTATAATAACTGTATGTGTATAATATGTATAATACATTACAGTGCAGGTTTGATTCTTGCCTTTTTGCTTAATTATTCTCTAGCAGGTTTACACTGTATACACAAATAGTAGGTAGGCAAAGGGAACTTAGTGCTAAGACTCTCCGTTCTCCATAAATTTTATTATTTACGCCACACTTAACCAAAGCGATTACGCTTTAATTGATATTATAATATGTAAAATTTCAGGAAGAAGCCAGCGCAGTGCCCGAGTCCAGCGATATCAACAAAACTCTTCAGCAAATTAAAAAAGATTTAAAAACGCAAATCATCAAATCCGTACATCATTAATATTACCTAAAATATAAATGCTATCAAAAGAACGAATTGAACGAAACTGTTGAATGAAAGACAAATTTAAATTGAACAATGAACTGTAGTCTTTTACCTTATCTTCATTCTATTTTCTGTGTTTTATATCTTCTTGCTTATTTAAAAAAAAGAACACATTTTATAAGTATACAATTACAACAATAGGATTTTGTTGCAAAAGCGGTTTTTATTTCTTTATAAAGATTTTTTCATTTTCTTTCTTTATTATTACCTTTTGTAATATTGTTGATTGTTGTGAATGATTTTACTTGATTTTCAATCATTCTTTTTTTTTCATTTTTATAGTAGGCTGTGAAGTGTAAAAGAAAAAAATATGTATGTATATTTCATTACGATTATTGTGTTTTCTTTTTCTTTTTTTTATATTTTCTTTTACTTTTGTTTATTTTCTTCCATTGATTGATCAATTTAATTCTGTCGAGGTATGTAAAAGAGCTCGGTTCAGTGGTTTTTTAGAGAAAAAATCTAGAAATCGAGTGTTTTAGGACATTTTTGATAGCATTTGGGCAATAATGATATATTATACCAACAATAGATTAAAATATATACGCCCTCTCAGCCCGCCCGTCGGCAAAAAATCACCTGTAAATAATTTCCAGTATCTTTTACGCCACGACCATGGACGGATTCATTTTTTTAATGAATTTTACGTGAAACGATAAGAGAGGTGTTGCCATGCAATTGTTTTTATATATATTAATCAATTTCTTATAATTTTGCTAATATCTCGTATGTTTGTATGTTAATATTTTTATATGTGGATGCCGATCGATTTTTTAATTAAATAATGAAAATGATTAATATTAAATTTCGATTTTAATAATAATTATGATTATAATTCACTGTTTATTAAAATCATTACGGTAATAGAATATTGTATGAATATGTGTGGATTATTTGTATTATAAGTTAAGGAGCTCCTTCACTTTAATGAAATAAATGATCAATAGAATATTGTACAAATAAGGTAACGTCATGTATTTACGTGTTGTCTGTATCGCGTATATTTGCATGCTTTTCTTAATTTTTTAAATAAAATTACAATGGATTTTTGTGATCTTTTTATTTGCTGTCCAATCTTTATAGTTCGTTTACAAGCTTGCCGGTAAGTTGGCAAGCATCCAATACGTCATAAACGCTTGAATGCCTTTCACGCGCTTGCCTTTGTATGTGAAAAAAACAAAGCGTAAAGTTTGGAAGAGGTTTAATCAATGTCTCTAGTAAAATAAAGTAAAATTTTTGAATAAATTTGTATTTTTGAGTCTTTACGTATATAGAATCGAAAAGAAATTTCACTAAATATGTATCCTGCACCTAGTAGGATAGGCAGAGGGAACCTAATATTATGACACTGCATTCCCCACTTTCCATCGAATCCTGGAGGCAATGCATGTTGATTTCAACTAAAATTATATATTGAAATATATTTGATCATTATATATATAAACTCTTCTCTTCGTCTTGACTGGGAGTGTCGTAACACTAGATTACCAAGTTCTCTCTGTCTACCCTGCTATGCGGAATATTGCATGAAGCTAAGAAAGAAACTTAAATAATAACAAAAAAAGCATAACCTCACTGAACTTTAACAGTCACCACGTAAAAGCAACGTGAGCGTCGAACAAACTATGTTTGCGAAGTGCCATTAGAAAATTAAATTTTCTTTACACTTATCCTTAATTGATGAAACTGTTCTATTATATATAAACTTAAAGTAAAAACAATTCTATTAGTTAGAAGAAAAAGTTAATATTAATAATTGATGTAATATATTAAGAATAAAAACACCAGCTGTTAATATAATAATATGCGATGACAAAGATTATTTATTAAAGAAATTTTATTTATCAAAGATTATTAAAGAACGATATTTTGATAAAATAAATGTATGTGAATATTAAACTATAAGCTTCTAAATACCTGATGTTAGGTAGAGGGATATTACCTGATACTTACTGTATCAGGCATCGCCACGAGCGAAGCAGCATCACATACAGCATCTGACTGTGTACGATACATATTATATATAGAGAAAGAAACATGGAGAACGGGAACCTAGTGCTAAAGCAATCCTTTTATCATTCTCCATCCATGATCTTCGGTCCTTGCATACCTCTTTCCTCTCGTCCACGGCTATCAACCTCTTCATACTACCCTCCTGTGGATTCTCATGTTTTTTATATGACCTCTTTCCTCCAATGCAATCGATCCTATGTAAATGAAGGTCAACCTGAATCTACACTTGCCTCTTTTACCATTTCCTCATCTACCTTTGGACATTTTTATGGAGAGCATATATTATAACTAGAACTAATAACTAGAGGTCAGGTGTACAGCGTGACTGTAAACGCGACTGGTTTTTGGTTCGGTCTCCATTCGTTTGCTCTGGTGTCGAGGCAAAGCGCGGCGTTGAGTTCCGCTTCCAGAACTCGGTGCAAAATGAGGAATGGAGTGTCTTAACATTAGGTTCTCTCTGCCTACCCTGCTGTGAGCGGGATACAACGTGAAGATGATTTTGATTTAAAAAAAAAATCTTATAATCCTTTTACTTATAAAAGCTTCATTAAAATACATTAATTTTCGAGACAAAAGAAAGTATGTCCGACAATATTTATAACTGTCCTTGTATAATGCATCAAGGATATCTCGTCCTCGACGTCCGAATTCCAAAGTGCTCATTGCACTTCTGTGAATCGATCGAAGATTAATTACAACTCAAAATGAAAAAACTACGTTTTTAGACGTTTCGTGTCGTTCCACACGGCACGTGTGACTGCGCAGTTTTAATTCATTATAAAGTTTCACACTTTACCCTGCGCGTGACAAAGTAGGCAGAAGGAACGCAGTTGATGATATTTCAACATCTGGGAGTCGAACCAAAATTCGTTGCGTTTATAGTGTCGTGTAGTCGTGTTTCTGAGCCGCGACGGCCTCTAAATTATTAAAATTTAATATAAATATTATAAATTTGGCCCAGTGCCTCAGTGCAAGACAAAGCGCAACGTTGAACGTGGAACGGGAAACGCAGTGTTAGCGATCCTCTATGCTTGCCTAGTCTGCTAAATGCGGGATAGTGCGTGATCGCAATTATTTTCACTATGGTTTGACGATCCTTGACTACTCGTATAAAGCGAAGTACGCACGAGGGTACGGCGCGTCGTGTCCATATTTCGGGCGCGGGCCGCAAACATCGCGACGCAAATTGGTTTATTCTTACTTTTGTTACTGAGAAAACCTCCAGCTGAGTACAGTTGGGAGGAAAATGCTTAATGACATGCATAGATTATTTTACAATTTTATTACACGGGTTTAACACACTCTGTTCATACGCTTCCTATCAATATTAAAATCATTTCATATAAAAATATTTTAATACTCCTAATGTGTTTGTAGGTATTATTCACACTACACGAAAAAAAGATATATTTAAGAAACCATTTAAAAATATTAACGTAGCGGCGGTGTTCATTAAACAACGTATTGCCATATGCATGTTTGATTTTATTTTGGCTGCGCGCTGTATTTCGCATGAGAATGTTAAGCAGAAGGAGCCTAATGTCCTGACAGTCCGTTGTCACACCTCGCTTTAACTTGTTACCAAAGCGAAAAAATCTAATTATTTCATTATCCACACACTGCATCGCTGCGCCATCACGACCTTTATTAAACTAGATATATTTTCGTCTTAAAAATATATTAAAGCTCGCAAAGCAGTTTTTTACGCAAGCTTCCAAGTTCAAAGTCAAGGTGTGCCTGCCCGTCTTGATTTACGACACTCTACTGATATAGGTACGTGTATGTATGTATGTATGTGTGCACATACGTCGAGTACGCGGTACAGTACTGGTACTGGTTCTCGATACTCGCACTCGTAATTACGTCGTATCTGACGTTTTTTTTTTTAATTTAAAAAAACAGTTATGCAAGCGGAATACGGCATTCGAGATGTCCTTCTCAGTAATACTTTTAGATGGATTTTTTTAGTGGCGCCAAGAGATAAGTGGACAGCGTGCGTCGTGACGCAGCGGTTCAGTATGAGTATTTCACTTTGCGATGGGTACTGGTTTAATTCCAACTCGCTGTGGAAGACAATTTGTGGCGTTGAGTTCTGGCATCCAATCGACTTGAGATATAGGGAATATTGATACGGTAGATTTTGTTTGATATGCACTTACAAAGCGCGAAGGTTTTTAATTTCACTTGACCTAACCTAGTGTTAAGACACTCCGTTCCCAATTAGAGACGCGCCACGACAGCCTTGAAATATTTTATTTTCAGTACCGAACTATAGTTATAGTTATAAATAACTGTTACTTAAAGTTGTCCTTATCTATTGCATAGCCAGCTCATACTTAGAACAAGCCTGACTTTTTATCATGGAAATGATAATACTTAAAATGACTTGCTTTATCTGTCTGGTAACGCAAATTGCGGTGTTAGGTCTCGCCTCTCAAAGCGTAATGTCTTAAAATCTATATATATATGGAGTGGAGAATGGAGTGTACCCTCGCACCCTCCATGTACCTTAGCTGCAATGTGAAGTCAAAAATAAACTGACTCCACAAACGAATAATACAACATTAACAACAATTGATTCTTGATAACAATAAAGTAATAAATTTGAACAATACAGCCTTAACTGAAGTACTCGTACCTACATATTGTTTTTATATAAAATGAACAAAAGAAAAAATGTATATTTATTTACTTATATCTGTGTTATGTCTAATCCTGGAAAATTGAAATCGAATAGATACAAAGTTGCTACACTTTCGGGACGCAGTTTTGCGTTGTTTCTAGAGAGAGGGTACGAAAATTTTTTATTACTCTGAAAGGGAATCGAACCCACAGTCGTCACGTCTACAATCGAGCGCTATCTTACTATAACAGCCTCAATTGTTTGTTTTTAAATAAACAATAATTCAAATATTGACTACAAATATTGATCGTTCCTGCTATTTATTATATTAAAAATGTATTTCCTTCATAGCGTCTAACGGAGCGGAAGTGTATCGACGTTTTGCCAAAACTAATTAAATTTAATTACAAAAATAACATTTATTTTTTAGAAAACAATGAAATATTACAATTTTTTAATTAGATATTCTCTACAAAATAGTAAAAAAAAACATATTGCGATTTATGAATATATTTTACCTAAAACATTTACCTATTGCGTTACCTAATTTGTTTTTAATGAAGAAAGTCGTGTAAACAGGTTCCAACTGTTTACCTGAGAGTTGCATATATAATAGTTAGCTGTGTGGACGTTGTAATTGAAATCTAGACAAATTATATGTTTTTCTCGTACGATGTTGTAATTTCATATTATATGTCTATATATAGGAGGAAATGTGAATGATCTGGCTATAAGACACTGTTACGCGACTGCTGTGGGTTCGATCCCGACTCGCAGGAATTAATATTTATTGATATTTACATTTCTTCGAGAGAGAACGTGCCAGAGGGCACCAAGGAAGAAGAAGCCCCGCGTTGAATGCCATCATTCAGCACGCAATGCCCCGAAAAATTCGGCGGAAAGTGGAGAATGGAGTGTCTCAACACTGGATTGTGTGCAGAATACAGCTGGAAGTTGAGTACTGGAAATAACGAATATTATTGCTTAGAACTGAACTGCAGAAAATTCATAACGCCTTATGATTTTTATTAGCAAAATTTCAGTACAGTAATCCTTTACAAAAAAAAATATTTCTTTATTTCATTCGTATTTAATTTAATCTAATACTTATTTTAAACCACAACACTTTGAAATATAAAGTACACTCACATTTTTTTTGTTTTACACTTAACTTCACGCTTTATTATCCCTAGCGGGGTAGTCAGAGAGGACGGAGCGAAAAACGCTATGGTCCCTTTCGCCTCGTCCACTGTCATTAAACTCTTCATACATGCCATCTTAATGCTTTTCGGGGGGTCCTAATGCTTTTTTCGTAACCTTCCTCTAGTATCATTGATACTGTTTTCGAAAGTCAACCGAGGTCTCCACATACCTCTCTTACCACTCATTTTTCTTTCATAAATCTTTTTTGTCATAGTTTCATCATTTCTCATTCTCATTCGTTCGACATGCCCAAACCAGCAGAGCATGTTCTTCTTCATTCTCACCGTGACATTCTCGCTAGTACCTGAACAACGTCGGTACCAACACTGCATTATGTTCGGTCTAAAGCGCAACTGACTCATCAATACAGCTAAGGCGCCGTTAACCCTGTTACCGGTAGCAATACGCCTTTCTACATCCATCGCGTATCTTCCATCTCTACTGAACATACTTCCAATAGTGTTAAATAATACCAAATTTCCCGACTGGCTATCGAACCGACAACAGCCGCATTTACAGTCAGATGTTGTTCTATGTCACGAGTGCCTCAGATTACTTAGACTGATTATCTTCTAGAGTTTAGACCTATACTTCTAGATCTAAGCCTACAACATCACTCTCGTAATATCTCACAAATACCAATATTATATAATAATACACAGAACAACTGCCGCAAACAAAAATTTAAAGAATTAATAAATAAAACATGATTTCTTCAATAATATGACGTAACGTTGTTTAATTGTAATAACATTTTCTCGAGGAAACATTTGCTGCAAAATGCTATTCATTTATTAATGACATTTTTTTTGATTCATTCGCACATGCGCTCATTTTATATGAAACATATATAAAACATTAAAAAATTATAAGTTTGAAATGATTTTTTCTATGAAATACCTATAAATTTTTCCTTTTCCGATTTTTTTAGAGTGTGTCATAAGATCTCACTTTGCCCCAAATTTCCAAGCGACCATAGACCAGAATATTTGATATTGATTTCAGTTTGATTCCTCCACGCGATCTTGAGATAAATGCTCTTGACGGACGGACAACAAAGAGATCCTATAAGGACCCCGTTCTTACATTTTGATGTACGGAACCCTAAAAGACATAGTATAATCTAAACTAAACTCTTTAAATAATAGCTAATAATATAGGAAGACTAAGAAAAGCTACAAAATATATATTACTAACATTGAATTCTCTATAGGTACCAGAAAACGCAATACACGCGTCAATATAAAAAAAAAATGAATAAAAAAATCTTTTTCAATAGACTTTAGTTTATTTTTAGTCCGGTTGATTTATAGTTGAGTACTAGCACATTAGCGGCCAAGAATAGCCTAGCTGGCTTCCAAGGTGTTTGACTCCGGCTCCTGTGCCGTTTTTAGATCCATCCTATAAGGCATTCCTTTTTGCTATTTTCTTCAATTGTTCTAACAGAATGTGTAGTTTTTTTCCATTTGTTTTGTATGTCGAGAAATTATTTGTAGATGTTTTTTTTCTTATAATAATTGATGGATATGAGGTTTAAATCCACTTATTTTGGATACACGGCGTTGACATTCGCAACTCAAAATGCAATGTCTCAAAACTTGACGGAGAATGGGAAATGAAAATATTTCTTTGCCTACCATGCTTTGTACGGAATACAGCTTGAAATAAAAAAATATATTCTTTCATTCAATAAGGCCATTACAAGCACTTTTGAATCGCTGAGTTAAATAGAAAAGACTCGTGTATTAGTAGCGTTAGTTCTACAGGAGGTTACCACCGGCTCGGAGACCAGCTTGGATCGAATAGTAAGTTTTGCCTAATAATATTTTTTTATTTTAAGTTATAGAGATCAGCGGGATTTTATTATTTTCTACAGAATGTATGTATTTTTTTTTAAATTTACACACAAAGAACTATTTTTTCTTTATTTATATTAGTTATAAAAAAAAGCGTTTAAGCTATGACTACATTAATACATATATATAAATGAGTTGAAAGAAAAGAAAAAGGAAATGAAATTGCAATATATTGAAACTCTGTCCGAATATAAGTTAATTGTTGTCAGTAGCAGGTAATGCTTTTTTAATTGGGGATTTAAAGGAAGGGCTTCTCTGGATAGCGTTCGGGAGTTGGTTCCAAAGGGATGCGCGCGCGTGCACGTGTTGCTCACAGATATGTCAAGCGCCGGAATGACACACGACGGCGTAGAGCGCGAGGGAAGAGGAAGAACGCCGAAGCGGGAGCGAAGGTATGTAGGTAAGTTCTTGTAGGTAAGGTTAAGTTTAAAAAGTTAGATAAGGACTGACGGAGTGGGAGCCACTTAAGCTGAAATCGAGAAACATGATCATGCTTACGTTAGCCATAAATACAGCGTATGGCGAGATTTTGTAGACGTTATAATTGATTAAGTAGCTCGCCAGTCGCCTCCAAATAGCAGATAGGTTTTGTGAGGAGATATCGCGATCTCACTCTTTACCAGGACGAGTAAATGATGTGTGGTAGAGTCACGTCGCCAGTAATGGCAACACGCATGGGCAGACTCGACCGGATTAATACCACCCCCGGCATTTAAAACCAGCCTAAAGTAGTAGTTCTTGCAACTGCGTTTCGCATTAGATAATGCTGGGTCCCCGCGCCCAACATCTTCTTACCTTAAAGGCCGGCAACGCACCTGTAGCTCCTCTGGTGTTGCATGTGATAGTGGGCGGCGGTGATCACTTACCATCAAGTGATCTGAACGCTCGTTTACCTTATCCTCTCCCATAAAAAAAATTAACATATTAAATATTTAATTTCCTCCAGTGGTAACTGAGCCTACAATTTGTCGTACACTTGTGCCCTTGCGCCAAGAGTGGTGCGTGAACTATAAAACGTAAAATTTATTTTTTTCTTGTTTTCGTGGGTGAAAATGAAAGAGGAATGATGAAGATGTAAATCATTTTCAGAATCAAAAACCTCTCTCAGAACTGCCCTGCAGTACCCAAAGTACCATATTAAATTGGAATTGAAATACTTTCAGTATTTCAGCTGTGAATCAGCTATCTGTATTTTTGTAAAAAAATCTTATGGTCTGAAGCATGAACACGACGGTTTTAAATGAAATTTCTACTCTTGGTTAATGAGTTCAATTGGATTTTAAGACAAACTGCGGCGTCGATTTCCGCCACTTGACGGTGGGGACGGAGTCTATTGTTCCTACTATTGTTTCACTGAGGGCATACCAACCTAAATGTTTCACAAGGGGACAACATTCAGAGAAAACCTAGTGTAAAATTAATGACTATTACTAGTAAACAAATAATGCGGCGTTAAGTTCCGCTGCTTCAAAATTGGGCGATGCGTAGAGGACAGATTGTTTTAGCGAAGGTTCTCTTTGATTACCATGCTATATATGAGGAAAAAAGAAAGAAGAAGGCGCAATGGCACAAGGGTGTCTGTCGCCCGTAAACGCGACGGTTGTGTGTTCGATTCTTACACGAGGAAGTAAAATATTTATTTACGTTTATATTTCCATTTTTCTTCGCTCTGATGTCGATGCAAAGCGCGGCGTTGAGTTCTGCCACTCAACACGCAATGCCTCCAGAATTCGGGAGAAAGTGTGGAACGGAGTGTCTTAACACCGAGGTTCCCTCTGCCTACCCTGCTGCGTGCGGGACACAGCGTGAAGCTGAAAAGAAAAAAAAGAAAGAAGAAACAAAAATATCTATACAGACATGAAAATTTCCATTCAAAATTTAAACTGACAATTAAAAACTAATTTCAGACAGGTTTGAATGTGTTACTTCCAAGCAAGTCTGGTTTTTTAAAATAAAAAAAAAAACATTTTTTTTCATAAGACATATAAAAGAAATGCTACACATTAGAAACCTTTCTTTCTCGTGCACTCCGCGTTAGTTCAGATCGTTCCTCCGCTACGGCAGGTTGTTGTGAGTGACAGTCATGGTGTGTCGAGTGGCGCCCAAGGATACCAGTGAGTTTGGTCATTTTCTATGGGAAAACTTATTTTTTTCTTAATATATTTATATTATAAAGTTAATAGTGGTTAAATATTCGTTTATTTTCGTAATTAAAAAATAATAATTTGATATTTTGGACAAATAAAATTGTTTAGGCTAAGTTTTTATAATTACATACAAAAGGCAATTGCTGTGATTCTATCGATAGACAAACACACATATAATTAAAAACTATTTTAATCCACATAAAACCAGGTTTGAACTGTTTCGAGATATGTATAGTTTTCTAAATATCATATTTTCGCTATGAAATGGAAGAGGAAAAGTTTCTCTAGTATTTTAGTAAAAACACGCAAAGACTTTCATTGTGTAATTTGTAGTTTTGTTGTAGTTATGAATGATTTTTTATTGAAATTTGAAAATATTAAAATCCTGTTACGAGCTGTAAATTTTCAATAAGTTTTTCAATTTTTTTTTTAAATATCGACAAACCATTTTAAAATCATCTTTGTTGTCTCTTTAAATTAAAGACTAAGAAGTATTATTTCGACAATGAATTTTCAGGACAATGTGGCCAATTTATTAAAGGGGTAAATTCAAGAACCTTATTTTAAAAGAATATCAGTGTACACTGTATCCCTCACACAGCAGGGTAGCTAGAGGAAACGAGTGTTAATACACTCCGTTCCCTACTTTCCGGCGAATTCTGGAGACATTGCGTGTTGAGTGGCGGAACTCAACGCCGCGCTTCTGCTTCGTTACTAGAGCAAAGTAACGGAAGTATAAATTTAAGTAAAAATTTAATTTCCTCGAGTGGAGATCGAACCCACAACCATCGGTTTACAGTCACACCCTTGCGCCGCTGCGCCACGACGGCCTCAATCTTATTTAGGTAATGTTTGAAAACTTCTTTATCGCGCGTACACCGATGCGATAAAACTAACTATAAGCTGTTATACAAGCAATCATTGGAAATTAACAACCCGAGTGCGAATCAACGAATTCTATTTCGAATAACCGTGAAATTGTACGACATTTTTTATCTTAAAGGATTCCATTTTGGATTTGTTTTTAATTTTAATATAATTTTCATAATACAATCTAATTCTCAATCTGTTGATATTGTTATTTTTGCCAAAACAAGAAATATTTAGCATTAAACTTTCAGGGTGTAACTCAACGCCGTACTATTTATAAAAACTAGAATTATTTTCTAAATTTTAGATTTTGTTTATAGCCCAGAGGGGAGAGAATCAAGATGCAGCTCAAGTCGCGGACTACGAAACAGCACTGGACGCGGCTGGTAAGTAATATAAATTAAAAGTTCTTAAATTGCTAAGCGTAATAGTTTTTTGTACCACACAGATATTTAGAAATAATTATAGATATTTAGAGATAACTAGAAATCTGAAATTTAGTTGAAAAACACAGGAAAGATAAATATTTAAGGAGGGTCAAATACAACAAACAGTTTTTTTTCGTTTCTTCACGACTCCAACTCGCATTTGGCAGGTATTTTTATACAAAAGTTGTATCGATACTAGAAAAAAATTCAATAATTTTGATTTTAAATCCTAATATAAAAGTATATATAATAAGTCTTCTAATATACATGCTTGTAATGAGGCCATCGTGGTAAAGTGGGCCGATGGTTGTGGGCTCGATCCTAATTGATAGAATTAACTGTTTTCAGTTTCCCCCTCTGGTAAAACAGAGCGTAGCGTCCAGTCTTAAAAGATCGACAGAAAGCAGTATCCAATGTTAAATTACAGCGGGATACAGCGTGTTCCGATAAAACAATGTATTTTTAACCTAACCTAACCTAAAGTATCACGTACTATTGCATTGACGTCACTAAACGCTGACTCTACATGTCGCTATCTACATTAAAATCAAGAAATCAACTAAAAAAATTCCGATATAACACGTGCTTTCTATTATTTGAGATAAAGTTACCCACATCCATGCATAGGCGTGTTACTGTTATGGCACATTATTGTGTAACGTGTAACGGGATAGTAAAAGCATACGTTATTTGGAGTTATATCTAGTGTTTCTTTGTTTAACGACGTATCCCGCACATAGAAGGGTAGGCACAGGGAATCTGGGAACCTCGTGCTTAGATATTCTGTTCCCTAGGATAGTTGAATTCTATAGGCATTGCGTGTTGAGTGGCAGAACTCAAAGCCATGGTATGTCTCGACGGACCTCAATAGAAATTGACCTCGAAAATGACTTAATGGGAACAAAGCAGATAAACAAAAGATTTCCAGGTTCCCTCCGTCTATCCTGCTATACGAAGGTGAAGTTAAAAAAGTCACGATTTGCCTCGCCACACTGGAGAACCACCAACTACGGTTATCAAATTCTCACTTTGCTACGATGGTGTCATTTTTAGTTTACACATATAGCAGGGTGGGGATAAGCAAATTTGTATTTCGCCAACCCACCGCCCTATTTTTGACTCATTGTCGAGCAGCGAAATTCAACGCCGTACATATCTTGTCAACAGACCGAAAACAGAATGAAAATAATCCGAGTGGGTATCAAATCCATAACTACATTGAGTTAGTAATTGTAAATAGCATTAATATAATTGCACACGCGACAAAAATATTTTAAGTTATAATTTTACGCACAAAATAGTAATATATATACTTTAAAATAATTTTACTATATGTAAGTGTAATTACTTCAATTTTATTGTTAAGACACTCTGTTCCCCAAAAAGACTCAAATCACGTTAAGTTCTGTCACTCAACTCAACAACTCAGAATTCGTCGTACTGTGAGTTTTCCACAGCAATAACTCGTAACTTGCATCATCCTGTTTCGCGTCTTCAATACAAAATTGTTACAAACCAGTCTGATTGGTTTTAAGTGTTTTTTGTATGAAATTTGGATGAGAGTTACCGGTACATAGCGACTTGTATGGTCCTGTCATTTCGAATTATACTCACATTTAAATATGAAAATTTAATATTTTACACGTCTCTAAATGACACGTTCCTCCCTTATTGTTTTATTAAGCAAAAAATGATACGTTTTTAAATATGTGATGGTGCAACCGAAACGTGCAAGAAATTTCAGCTTAAATTATTTTTATTTTTCCGTTCTGGTAGACAAGGTATTGAGTGTTGCCACTCACAATTTTTAGAAATTGGCCTAAAAGTAGGAAATAGTGTCTTAACACTTAATTTACTTTATGCGTGATACAGCGTGAAGCTATTTATTTAACACACCCAACTAATATTATAATAGTGAATGTTTAGGAGAATGGATGTGTGTTCCACTGTGACGCAAAAACTACTGAACGAATTAAGATGAAACTTGCCAATAATAAAGCTTGTAAATTCGAATAACACTAGATTTTCAAAATGTATAAGCGGTCGAAGCCGCGTTTGAATCACTGGTTACCATATATTATGGAATTGAGTAAAAATAATAAAAAAAACAATTTCCTTTGTTCGTCTGTACATAAATCAAAATAGATGTATATTATGCGGTTTTAAGCACACGACTCTCAACAATGCAGAAACTTAAAGAGAATAACATAACTTTTTTTCTTTGAAACGCATACAAGTGATGGGTCTAATATAATGAATGACGTGCTCAGTGGATGCGTGGAAGTTTTTATTTCCTTGGAATTTAGTCGCTGTTCGAGTCTCGTTTTACAGTTAAGAGTTATTTGTTTATGGTATATGATTACTGCATTAATCAAGATGCCAGTTCTGGATTAGGGGCTCAAGCGTGCGACTTTAAACACGACAGGTGAGTAGCTGAACTCAACGCCGCGCTTTGTCTCGTGCGATCATTATATCTATTTATCATACTTACCTGTACCTATTTATAAGCCTAAATCTTTGTCCTGGTAAAACCCACACACAATTTTATAATTTTAAAAAGTTCGCTAAAATATATATTTTTGTTATTTTTAGGTAATTTATGAGACTGTCTTTTTTTAAGACTGTCGCATTTACAGCACAGTTGCGCTACGACAACCTTTATTTGATTCTTTTTTTTTATATTACGCGGCGTTGAATTTCACCACTCATCATATATGGTCGTCTTCTGGTCGTGAAATAGAGTGTTGAGCAGAAAGTTTTCTTTACATTCTTTTTCTTCGTAAGAATGTGGGAAACAAAATTATATAGAATATAAAAGAAGATATAGAAAAATTGTAGGGTTTGAACCCGCGCCTCAAGGATAGTCTAAGCGTAATACGGCTTTTTTTAGATTTACGCTGTATCCCTCATGTAGTAGGGTAAGCAAAGGGAGTTATTAAGACCCTCCGCTCGCCAATTTTTGCAGGATTTTGGAGGTGTGGTGTGTTGAGTGGCGGAACGTAACCCCACGCATTGCCTCTACTTGCTATTTCATTTTCTTGAGTAAGAATCGAACCCACAATTTATCGCGTTACAGTCACACGCTTATGCCTCTGCACCACGACTGGCCTCAACTGCTACTGTATTTTTCTTTCAATCATTCTAGATAACTCTACCTAGGTTTACTATGAAAGGTTAAATGTTTGTATATGATTATTATGGAAATGGTTTAATGGGAGGCAAACGATTTGTTTTTACACTTCAGTGGAGTTTATATCATTCAGAGCTATGGCACAAACACGAGTCTAACAACTTTATGATTGATAATGGGATAGATGTAGCTTTTTGATGGTTATAATTTTTTTAGCTTGACTTTTTGAAGCTGGTGGACAGAGGGAACCTAGTGTTAAGTATATACTCCGTTACCCAGATACTGCCGAAGAATGAAAACAAATTTTTAACAAAAAACGAATTAAAAGTTAAAAAATAAGTGTGAAACGTACTTTGATTTCCTTAAACATAGTTAATTTAAAAAAGATTTTATAATACTTTTAGAGTCACAGTGGTCTCACTGGCGGGTTGTGTAACTTAATTAGAAATGACATATTTTTTTAATCTAAATCGTAAAAAATCTCGATAAAATTCAAAATAATCAAATAATTAATCATTGGTTTATGAGTTTTATGTGGATATCCATTATATATTTTAATTATACCACTATATTCAACGAATTTTTAGATTTCATTCCTGCTCTGGAATTATTACAACGTGGAGTGTCTTAACACTGGCTTCCACTCTGTCTACCCTCCGATCTGCGAGGTCAAGTGTAAACCTAAAAATCGTATTTTTATTCTAAATACAGATTTTTATTTCCCATTCCACATTCACACCGCAAGTGTTCCTGCCAATACCCCATTAGGCCATCGTAAAGTTTACTACCAATTTATCACAATAAAGTGTCTAACAATAACACTGTGGAAATAATATTTACAATATCGAAGCATTGTCAGTTAAACTGTCGTGTTTAAGTTATAACTACCCACACTTACTCACTATTACATATATATGTGTGTGTGGGTATTATTGTATAATCTGTGTGTGTGTGCATAGGCCTAATTATAAGATATTTGATTTTTGTGATCTTTATAAGTTTTTTTAAATTTAGGTGGAGGGACTCTAGCGTTAAGACACTCCGTTCCTCGTTTTCTGTCGAATTTTCCAGGCATCGTCTGTTGAGTGATGAATGAAATAAACCGAATTGAGGTATTGCGTACACATCGAACCCATTTTGTTTACAGTCAGATGCTTTCCATTGATAGCCTCGAAAAAAATCCTAAAATTTGTTGAAATTTACTATAAATGTATTGTTTAACATTTTACCTAACTAGATAAATAGTAGGGAAACTATGTCGATGAACCAAATAATATGATGTCATATGACATGATAATTGGAAAAATTATATATTTATCAGCACACCAAATTAGCACACATTTATCATATCGTCATAAATTATTTTATCAGAAGCTACGCACACATAAATAATGGAAATATTGTTTTACTCGAACAAGTGTTAATATTTAATATATACTGTGTATGTATTTCCCGAAATTAAATAACTAGTCGAATAATTTATTTCTATTTCCTCGCTCTGGTAACGAGACAAAACTCGGCATTGACAACCTCTAAATGTCTCGAATATTCGGCGGTGTTCAGCCGGCGGCACAGAATGTTTAATTCTGATACGCTGCTGTATCTCAGATATAGTGTGAAACTAAAAAATATAATGAAAAACATTTATTATATTAACATGAACGATTTATTTACAGGATATGGACGTTTCAGTAGAAGTGTCCTTTTTGCGTGCGCCTGCGCATTCTTTACAACGGGTGTTCAGAACTGCGTGATGTCTTACGTGTTACCTGCTGCTCGATGTGAACTAGAGTTGACTACGTACCAAGCTGGATTGATTAATATGGCTTTTATGAGTGGTGAGGGGTTTTTGTAATTTTTATTTATGTAGAAATTATGTATGCAATGTAGAGTTAAGTTTTTACATACTTAATGGTATACTACTAAAAATGTAAATTAATAGCAAGACTGATACTTAAAAAAATATGTTATTTCTCCTGTTTGCTTTAAAACTGCGGAAATGGTGAGCGGAGTGTATTAAACACTAAGTTATCTCTGTATATTCTGTTAAATACATAAAAGTATAGGTGGAGCTACTTTCCTTGTATCGATTAACACTAAAAAAGCGTATGTTTACATAAAATATCTAATATTGACACGCCCATACTATCCTCGAAATAGCTGTACCATGTAAGGTCAAGTCCACCGTAATTTTGCATATTGACTTCGCCTTAGGTATAGCCTTCGTAGCGATTTGTTTGATAAGTATTTATGAATAATGATTGTAGGTGTGGGTTCGATTTTTGATGCAGTTTAGGGAAATGTTAATGGAATTTCTTTTATTTTGAAAGAAAATTTAATTGGAAACTGCTATTTTCACACAGGGAAAACATCGTTACTAATCAAACACCATATATATATAGAGCAACGTGAAGCTATGAGATGATATAGTATGGCAGTTGGAACCTAATGTTAAGACTACTTCCCACAAACCACCCAATTTTCAAGATATTGTATATCACACTTTATTACTTCCCTCGAGTGGGAATCGAACCTGTACACAGCGCGTGGCCATATATGCTATAATAGTATTTAGTGTCTATCAATCGTGGGTGATGCTCCCGCAAATCGATTGCAAACGACCAATTTACTCCTTAAGCTTGTTTCTGCTAAACGAGTAATTGTAGTACAAACAAGTATGACGCACTGTCGGCCTTTGTCATCTGTGAATTTACAACATTTTTTATGAAAATAAAGAGAGTTATGTATTTTTTTTATCACTGTATTGATAATTAATACTGCTTCCTACTAGGTATGCAAAGTTTTTTTAATTTCAGAGGATGTGACATTAATTTTAATATGTATAATCATTTCCCTGAACGTAATAGAACCGACAACTTTTATGTACATAGTAGAATAAGCAAAGGGAACCTGGTCAGATGTTCCAATTCTATTGAAACACCTCCGTTTCCAAGTTTTGCGTCGTATTCTCGAGGTATGCATGTTGAATTGCGGAACTCAACGCCGCGTTTTGATGATCTAATAAGATTTTGTTATTTAGTATTTATTTTATTATTTTACAGGTGGTGTTGCCAGTGCATTTTTCTGGGGCATAGTGGGGGACGTATTTGGAAGGAAAAATATCCTGAGCATCACTCTACTCGTGGACTCCACGATACTGTTGGCCCAAAGTACAATATCTGACTACCGACTCTTGTTAGCAGCTAGAACTATAAATGGATTCTTAATTGGTAATCTTCGATATCTATATATTTTTTCTATATATTTCATTGCATATTTGCATTTTTTTAAAGAAATTTTAAGACTTACAAAAAAGGTTTTTTAGGACATAACATATTATTGAGAATGGAGTGTCCGTCCTCTATGTTTGCCAACGGAACTCAATACCCTATATTGTCTACTACAGCGAGAAAATAATTCATTCCGTTGAAATAAAATCGCACCCACAACGACGTAGTTTGACGCTGTTCCACCACGCCGTTTCACAACTATTTTCCAATTTATTATTATTTTTGTACAATTGTTCTTTTCTATTTTTATATAAGTGGTATGAAAACAAAGTATAATAATAATATTCTCTATTTCAGGTGCTCCCTCTACACTAGTCTTTACATACTTATCGGACTTAGTTGGTTACAAGCGACGACAACTCTACTTGGATATAACTGGAATGTGTTTTGTGACAGCGTGGCTTATTCTACCTGGTGAGGATTTTTAGAGGGTTTATCTTAACATTAGCATCTTTCGCAATGTCTCCATAATTCGGCGGAAAGTGGGGAACGTATTAACATTAGGCTTCCAGGTTCCCTCTGCCTACCCTGCAATATGCGTGATACAACACCGAATTCAAACTCAACGTCATTAAAAGAGTGAGGTTTAAAAGTTAAATATTTCGCTTCTCCGAATGGAAATTGAACTCACAACTGTCGCTTCTACAGTCGCATGATTGGATTTCATATACTTGTAAGTTTTTAATACTTACAATAACTTAAGGCAACCTTTTAAAGTTATTTCACACTAAAAATATATTATATAATTTAAAAAAATATATTTTTAATAAATATTTATAAATTATAAATATTATTAAACAATTAAAACGTAGCGGGATTCAAACTTGCACCTTTGTTACAACGTCCAAGAGGCGTGGGTACAAGCTATATTTAGAAGTATAAAATTTAACACCTGTTTCAGCTGCAAAAGTAGTACACAAAGCTAATATTTGATTCTAACATTTGGTAACGGCATTTACTTGTACATGACTGAGTATACATCTAATAACATTACTTCTTTAGCTGTTATCCATTTTTAGGGTTCTTCAAAAGAAAATAAAAACGGAATCTTTTTAGAAACACTTTGTTGGCCGCATGGCCGGCTGTTTAGATTATTTATCTAGAGAACGCGTAGAGATATAAAGCTAAAATTCATATTGACTATTTAGGTTTACGGTCCCTTAGTCGGTCGTGTAATCAAAATCTACAGCTTATTACAATTTCCAAATTTAGCAAGAAGTAAGAAGAATAAGAAAACAAAGAATTAGAAAAATGAAAATTTATATTATAAATTTATAGTTGTAGTTTATTTCATACAATATGCTGCATATAAATTAGTACATAAGCTAATCCGTTTACTTTATAATCCTGAATTTGGTACGGAATCTTCGGGAGGCAAGTCTGACTCGCACTTGACCAGTTTTTTTTAAAATATAACGGTCGATACAACTTTCGACTTCTTCATAAAAAAAAGCCCCGTTGATTTGCTTGAGGAAAACTTTTTGTTCATAAGCTCAAAGTGAAAGTTGAATTTTTTGAGTTGTCTGATGGGACGTAAAGGTTACAAGTTCAATTCTAGTTTAGAAGAAAAATATTATTATTCGACAACATAGTGATACACACAATGTTGTCGAATCCATGTGATATTTTGAAAATATTAAAACAGAGAGTCACTCTGCTTTATTTTTCTTAGTATCTCTGTAATTATAATATATTTCCATAGTAATATTATATATAGCCGCAAAATTTGTTTGCTTTTATCTGCTATATCGAATTACTATAAAAAATAAAGTTTTCTTAATTAAATAAAAACATTCATAACGTAAGTTGACAAACAGATATATTACCTTTGCACAGACAGCGATCGATCGATTTTATTATAAGTAAAAATGCATCAATTAACAAATATATCTTTCTTTACAGCGATCGCATGGCTGGTAATACCACTAAAGTTAGACGGATACACCACTCTCCTACCCATCTACTCGTGGCGTCTTTATCTGGCGCTGGGCAGTATACCAGGGTTTCTATCTGGTATATGGATTCTGTTCCTTCCTGAGAGTCCTAGATTACTATCAGATACCAATAGAGGTGATAGAGCTTTGAAAATTATGGCCTATATCAATAAGTGTAATAAAGGAAATAAGGCTGAATTTAAGGTATATACATACATAAATATGTCTTTCTTTTAATTTACTATATACTAAATTAAAGATATTATAAATATAATGACATTTTATAGATATAAGTTAAGTTTTTTCTTAACGCTCTATGCCTCGACACCAGAGCGAAGAAATGAAAATATAAATTTACTCCCTGCACTACGACTGGTCTCTATTATAGAACGAAGCATCATATTATCATCATTTCAGATTAAAAAGTTGATCCAAGACAATATTTTTATGACAAAGACTATTGGTGGGGAGCAGAATCGAACTAAAGCTCTGTTCATTGGAGTGCTCAAGGATCTCAAGATGTTCGTTTCGAAGATGTACGCTGTCAAATCTAGTTTAATATTGTTTGTTTTCTTCGCTAATATGGCTGCGTAAGTTTTCTTTTTATTATTTATCTTTCATTTTTACGCTGCATCCCGCATATAGCGTACAGTGTACAGGGTAAGCAATAGAAACTTAATGTTAGGACACTCCATTCTCCTCGCTTTATAAAACTTTCGAGATATTGCGATGGAGCTCACGGCTAAGGGTGAATAATTTAAAGCAAACTGTAACTTATTCACCGTAATCGGATCCAACCCACGGCCGTCGCGTTTACTGTCAGATATTTGGCCGCTACACCAAGTTTTCTTGTAGTTTTCAATGTATCTGATATATTTATTTCTAGTGGTTTTGGCTTGAACCTGTGGATACCAGAGCTTCTCCTTAGAATGAAGGGAAGAGATTGTTCAGCTAATACAACTTTACCTGAAAACGCGATGCTTTTTAACGCAACGAACATCCCATGGAAGGATATACCAAAGGTCTACGAGGAATTCTCCAAAGAAATAAATAGATATAACACTTCTAGTTTCCAAGACGACAAATGTGATGAAACTATTGATGATTCGGTAAGAAAATTCATATTTTTTATATGAATCGGTGTAGAAGAGACCAGTGGTGGTGCGGGGGCACAAGCGTGTCACTATAACGTAACAGGTTGTGAGCTTGATTCCCATTCAAGGAAATGAAATACTTAATATTTCCATTTTGTGCTTTGGTGTCGAGGCAAAGTGTGGCGTTAAGATCCACTTAAGAATGCACATTAAACATGCATACTCATATAATTCACTACCTACCCTTCTATATGCGGAACACAGCGTGAAACTGAAAAAAAGTATCTAAAGAACCTTTTGAAATTTGTATGTTTCTCACATAATGTGTTGAATTTGTATATGTCCAGAACAGTGAAATGTCTCAAATATTGGGCAGAAAGAAGAGAGAAGAGTGCTTTAATAAAAGATATCTTCATAAAATCGCCTCCAATTAACAATTTTCAAGTAAAACTAACTAAAATACTCCAATCTTTTACAGATATTCACATCAGGGTTAATAGTAGGTGCGTGCTGTGTCTTAGGCAACGCAGCCTGTGCTCTGGTTTCCTCCAGAGGAGGCTACGGTGTGAGGAGAGCAGCTGCACTCTGTGCCTTAGCCTGTGCACTAGCATGTGCATGTTTAGCTGCATGTGTGTGTGCTTGCACAGGCACTTCTCATTTAGCTGTAGCTGCGGCTGCGGCGTTAAACGCTGCCTCTTTAAATGGCAATATTCTGTTGATTAGAGTACTATTACATGCTTTGCCTGCTAAGTTGGGGTAAGTGGATTATATTTTGCATTGTTTATTTTTTTATTATCATGTTAGGTTTTCTTACTGTATTTTTTCCATGAGGAATTTCAAAATCCATACCTACAGCCTATGTGTATTTATTATTTGGTTATTCAACAACTACTTTAAAGTCATACTAGAGAACTTAAGATTTTTTTTGAAATTGAAACGGAGTGTCTTAACACTAGACCTCTGTCTACTCTGCTATGTGCGGGATATAACGTGAAGCTAAAAATGATAACAATAAAATATGATTAAATTAATGTGTTTTTTTAATTTACTTTAGCATTTTTTCCCTTTCACAGTGGTTTAGGTGTATGTTGGGGAGCGTGGTGGGGTCGCGCAGGAGGTGTAGCATCCAATTTAGCTGTGGGCGTACTCCTGGACTACTCCTGTCCAGCTCCCTTTGTATCGGTTGCCGCACTTTTAGCATGTAAGTATTTGTATTCATTAAAAAAAATGACATTTACACACCCTTCTTTTTTTTTGAGTTTACATAAATATAAGGTACAGAGGGACCCTGGAAGATTTGTGTTCAGACACACTGTTTACATTAAAACATTTCCGTTCCGGCGGTCCTCAACTCCGAGCTGCCTAGGTGCCAGAGCGTAGAAATATAAATTTAAATAAATATTTCGTTTCCTCGAGTGAGGATCGAACCCAAAACCAGTCGCGTTTACACTCACACACTTACGTCCTGCGCCACAACTGGCCTCAAATTTATAGTAACTAAATTCAAATAAATTTAGTATGTTAAAGATAAAATTTTATACAAAATTGTCTACACATATACAAAAATTTTTTTTTTCAGTATCCATCGGAGGTATAATGATGATAAAATTGGAAGACGTTAAGTTAGAAGAAACCAAAATAGAAGAAAGTCCCGACAAGAACTTAGGTTTGGATAGATACATATCAACTCATATGTAAATAAATAATTTATTTATAGGTTTATTCAAGTTACAAGAGGTAGTTGTAAATGTAAATGTTAACAAAATGTGAGAAAAATATCGACAAAAATGTTGTTGTTGAAGTATTGTTTCATGAAATTTATGGCTTAAGATGAAGGATATTACGGAGCGCCGCGACCGTAAATCGTATATCCTAAAGAAGTTTTTGACAGTTCTTATATTAATATAGTAAAAACTTTTAGAAAAGTAAGCTTCATAAAAATCTAATATCCGAAATAATCTTATACCGATCCATATCCGTAACATCCTCGCTAAAGATCTGACGAGACCTAAAAAAATTGAATCTCAAAAAAGTATTCTAGTTAAGTGTGATTCTTCCTTAGTTTTTATTTTAAAAAATTAAGTACAGTGATGAAGTTAACGTTTATCCAGGTTAAACTTCAATGATTTAGTTAAAAATCTGTTGCGGTGTGTGTGACGGTTGTGGGTTCGATTCAAACTTGGGTGGATATATTATTTTCGTTTCCTGGCTTTTGTAACAAGACAAAGCGCTGCATTGAGGCCTGCCACTCATCACCCAATATCTCGTTGTAACTTATTATTAAAACACCCATGCTTTCTTTCCTACCCTACTATATTACGACTAAAAAAAACTGACAATTTAATAAATAATAATATTAGAAGTAAATATTCGTGCCTTAAATCAAAGGTTCCTACTTTATACAAATAGATAATATATAAACTTTTACAAAGTAATATATTATTCATTCAATAATATCAAAATAAAATAATTAGTATTTATTAAAATATATAAAAAAATATACTTATATAGTTGTAATAGGTACATTAGTTTTAAGTGGAAATATTTTGAATATTTAAATGATGAACATCGCTTATTTGGGGCAGCAATGATTTTAAGACTTAAGAAAATTTTTCACGAGCTTTTCTTAAATGAAAATTTACACGTAAATAGAATGTCGTATGGTTTTATTTAGAATAAGAAATCGATTTCCACTTGGGTGAATTGAGTTCCGACATTCAATAAGCAATGTCTCTAAAATAGGGAAAAATAAAGTAGGGAACGTAACACTGGGTTCTCTTTGTCTACTGATATGTCCTGGATACAACCTTAAAATATTAATATTCAATTATATAAAACGAACTAATTTCTTAGAAAACATGTAATTACGCAACAGATTTTAATGCGATTTTCACAACACAGTTTGATTGGAGGGTAGATATTTTAAATTGCGGTACCAACGACGTAAAAGCACATGTGTTAAAAACAGTGTTAAATATGTCAAAAGCTAGAAAGAAGAAGCTACGTTGTTGTGCCAAATGACGAATATTATATATTAACACACAAACACTAGTTTATTTATATAATTATATAATATATTTTAATAAATGTAATAGTATAATACAATACATTATGTGAAAAATACATATCGAGTTCACAAAATAATTTATTTTTATTTCTATCTTTCCTATCCTTTATGCCTTGAGCATCCATCTATTAAATTGAATCTGCCACTCAAAACGGAATATCTTGAAAAATTGCGTGGAAACTGGGTAACTAGTGTACGAACTCTAGGTTCTTTCTCTTTATCCTACAAAATGCGGGATACAGCGTGAAGATAATAAAAAACAAATTATAAATAAATATACCAGTTGACTTGATATAAATTTTTATTGTCAAAAATATTACTTACAAGTGTATGTAATTCGCCGTTTTAATATATGTTAAATGCTAATTGACATTTTAGAGTAGGGCTATAAATTAATATCAAGTCTAATTGAGGCCGTCGTGGCGCAAGGGCACAAGTATGCCACTTTAAACGCGACGATAGTGGGTTCGATTCCCATTCGGGTGCATAAAATATTTAATATTTTAAGTTCCTCGCCCTTGCTATGTGCGGGATACAGCGTGAAACTAAAAATATAATGAATATAAGACAATTAACGAGCATAATAATTATATTATTTTTCAGCTTTACACTGTATTCGGCACCTAGAGTTAAGATACTCTGTTTTCAGTTTTGGAAACAAGATCGAGACATTGCGTGGTTTTGTTTCGTTTGAGGCATTGTTAACATTTTAGTTTCTATTGTCTAGTAGAATAGGCCGTTGTGGCGCAGCGGCGTCACGTCTGACTCCAAACGCAGCAGTTGTGGGTTCTAAAATTAATTATTTTCACGCACGATTTAAGACAGAAGTTCCGCCACTAAATAATAAGGCAAAACGTAGGGAACGGAGACTCCTAATACTGGATTCTCTCTGCTATATGCGGAAGATTTTAAAATCTTCTTCTCTTTTAAAATCTATGTAAACAATAAAACATTAGATTATACATATTTACACATTCAAATGTAATTGTATGTTAATTAAGATATAAAGGTACATAAATATAATTCATTAATTTTTTTATTGTCTGCTTAAAAACACAATTGTGTTCTTTTTTTTTAATTTACGCCATAAAATAAATATATATACAAGGACATTTATATTAATTATCGGCCATATTCCATTATGAGTGTCATGCATGACAGAGGCAGGCTATCAAAATATATATACATACACTCTGTATTATATATTTTTATATATTCGACAATACAGCGGTGCGTAGAGAATGAAGTGTTTTAACACTAGGTGCTCTTTACCCAACCTAGTATTCGGATGTAAAAGTGTACAACGAATCTAACTTCATATTTTTAATATAAGTATCGATACAAAGACGATATTTGTGTAATACTTCTCTCTCGCTATCACTACCTTTTTACATAAAATATTTTAAATATACAAATAAAATACAAAATAGATTATTCTTAGAAAACTAAGATTTATACTAATTTCTTAAGCTTAAAATACTAAAATCACAGATAATACTGTTATAAAAGCTTCTAGAAAAATAGTATCTAAGTCTGTGTTCGCTTGTCCCTCGGCAGAAACCAGGCGGCTACTACGCTACCTAAAATAAAATAAAAATAATAATAAGCAATTAAAAAACTCAAAGGGTATCGTGACGCAGTGGCAGTGCCTTACTGGGTATAAAAAGATTGTCGATTGGATCCCCATTCAGGCGAATGATTGTATTTTTTTATTTGATGCTAGTCTTGGCGCAGGTGCACAAGTGTGACTTTAATCGCGACTGGTTGTGAGTTCGATTCTCAGTCGGGGGGCCGTCGTGGCGCAGTGGGCCCGTAAACGCGACGGTTGTGGGTTCAATTCCCACTCGAAGAAGTGAAATATTTCTTTACGTTTATATTACCATTTTCCTTCGCTCTGGTGTCGAAGTAAAGTGCGGCGTTGAGTTCTGCCACTCAATACGCCATATCTCCAAAATTCGGCGGAAAGTAGGCAACGGAGTGTTTTTACACTAGGATCCCTCTTCCTACCTTGCTGTGTGCAGGATACAGCGTGAAGCTGATTTTGATTTGATTTAAATATTTACTAAATCAAAATGTATGTATTGCGAGTGTAAATCTCGTTAAAATGAAAATGACGGTTTTAATAGCCGACAATCATGTGAAATAATAAAAAAATTACCGCGTAAAACTGGCCTCATAAAAAAATTATATATATGTATATTTTAATCCATTGCTAATTATGTATTTGATTTAAAAAAAGTTTTAAATAAATTTATGTTTTAACCAAATATATAATTAGCGATGGACAACTTCCTTGGACATTTGAGAATATGCCAAGCTTGTGATTCAAGGTCGCCCGTATTTACTATGTATATTACGTAAAGTTTCACCAAATTCAGCTAACTAGAAATAGTTTCGCGGCTGCAATGGGTGTGTGTTCGATTCCCAGTCAGGGAGGTAAAATATTTAACTGTTAACGAGGCAAAGCGCGGTGTATAGTTCCGCCATTCAACACGTATTACCTCAAGAATTCGGTGAAAAGTGGGTAACCGAAGTGTCATCATGAGAGATAGAGTGTATTAACACTAGGTTCCCAGGTTTCTTCTACTTACCCTGCTATGTGCTAGACGCAAAATATTTTCGTTCCCTTGCTTGAGCTGGATTGTACTCAAAATTTATCCATATAGAAAAATTAAATCAAATCAAATCAGCTTCACGTTGTATCCCGTATACAGCAGCGTAGGCAGAGGGAACTTAGTGTTAAGACACTCCGTTCCTCATATATGTTCTGGAGTTCTGGAGACGCAGCGCTTTGCCTCGAGACCAAAACCGTGGAATTAAAATCTAATTAAAAATAAATATTTTCTTTATTCGAGTGGGGATCGCACCCGAAACCAGTCAGCGCGTTTACTGTATTTACGCTTGCGCAGCGGCTTATCTTTTATAAATAAATACATTTTTTACGTTTTTTAGCTATATTAGCGTAACAGATATTTAAAAATAATACTTACTAAAAACAAGCAGCGACCACATGTAAAACGTTGTACGGCAATGGTGGAAGATGAGGTTTCCAACTATATTGATACCAATGAATGTGCTCGTCCGACCCACCATGATGCTTAAGCACTGCACCATGCCTCTGCAATGCAACAATGCTGTTATGAGGTAATCTTTCAATTTGTGCTCAGTGAATGAATTGGAAAAAAATTAGCTTCACGCTGTATCCCGCACACAGCAGGGTTGGCAGAGGAAACCTAGTATTAAGACATTCCGTTCCCCACTTTCTGCCGATTTCTGGAGGTATTGCGTCTTGAGTGGCAGAACTCGACACTGCCCTTTGCTTCGACACCAGAGCGAAGAAACGGAAATATAAACGTAAATAAATATTTCACTTGCTCGGGGATTGAACCCACAACCGTCGCGTTACAGTCACACCCTTGTGCCGCTGCGCCCGCCGTGTAAAATGGCGGAACACAACGCTGCGCTTTGTCTTCTAATAAAAGCAAAGAAATTATTGGGAATCAAACCTATAATTGTCGTGAATATTATATATACTAACCTGCAAGATGTAGGATAAAGGTCCACAAAATAAGAAGCCAAGATGCCCATGCCCAAATTAGTACAAGTGAACACCATGAATAGGAAAACACTAGACACTGGCTCCGGCATCCAGCCCAGAAGAACGCCGCTCAATGTAGAAATACTCAGTATGAAGAGAAGAACGATCCGTCTCCAGCTCATCAAGTAAGATATTACGAAGGTTAGAAATGCATAAACGCTTTGGGCGGCTACCAGGGTTATAATGACGTTGTTTTCTATGTAGCCCAGGCAGATTTCTGGACTCTGTGAAAATAATTTTAAAAAATTATTGGTGGACTCAAATTTTATTTATGGATTTGTTATATAGTTAGCTTTTACTTTTACAGCTTTGCCCGCTTGGTAAAATGGAAATAGCTGATATAAATGCACTGTCTATATATGAACTATCAAATACAAAAAGTTTTTTTCAATTCAAACCAGCAAAGCTTGAGATTAGTACTTTCACACAATCTTACTTCATTTTTTTTAGTACTCCTATATAAAAAGCAGAATTCTTGCAGAATGCATAATTCTTCAATTGACCTTAATCAATTAACAACATCTAAATAAAGGCCGTCGTGGACCAGCGGCACGGTAAGTGACTGCACGTCTGTCACGCAACGGTTGTAGGTACGATTACCACTAAGACAGATTGATAAATTTTTCACTTTCTAGTTTTGTTACCAAGACAGAGCTGGGCGTTGAGTTTAGCTACTCGACTCGGCATACCATGCTTTGAAAATTGAGTGGCGGGTGGGAACACTTTATCATAACAATATATAATAAATTTGGAAAACTTACTATGTCAGTAGTATTGCCTGAAGTTTCTGTAGAGTCAGGGCCAGTGGAAAGTAAGGTACATATATCACCAGTGATCGTAGAATTTTTATTGAGATTCGCCACAGCTAGATTCAGCATATAAGGCAACCATACGAGAAGACTGTTATTTCTGTAAAGAGTGTGACATATAGGGAGATTAAGAGATTTAAATAAAGGAGGAGTCAAAGAATTTTACAAGAAGTTGTTCTTCAATTACAAAAAAATAATGTGTTTTTATCTCATAAAACTAACAGCAGCGTGCACATACAATAAAATACATTCATTATTATAAGAAACAAACTCTCTTACAGATTTGTTTTCTTTCTACTTCTCGGTGACGACATTTTTTTTTCATGGAGAAACCAATCTCTCAGCTTTGACTTCAACAGTTTTCTGCCTATTTTATGTCTATGTCTTAATATAGCAATTTATTATTTTAATTTCCTATAATTGTAAGCAAAGTGCGACCTAATTGAATCATTTCACTATCCATGTTGTTTTACTACATTCAAGTCAAGTGAACCCATTTCCATGGACCCGGCGGTGTGGACTACAGATTGTAGATACTAACTAATAGTTTTTATTATAAATACATACATAAACAATAAAATAAATCCTCACGTGATATAAACGACGCCTACTATGAAGAACAGTTGCAACGTCCTCCACAGCATGGGCGGTTTGAATAATGGAACATTTTGCTCATATAGAGCCTGGAAGAGTGACTTTGACTTCACCGATATCGCGTCTTCGAGGTATAGTGAGGTGACCTGAAAATACAAAAAAATATATATTTGTTAGTCGAACGAAAATTATCATAGTAATTCTGTACCAAGCTGTAATTAGCTCTTAAAAAAAATTAAAAAATATACCTGTAACGTTTCCTTAGAGCTCCTATTGTTTACAGCATGTATAGATTTCAGAACCTTCATAGCGTCGTCTCTACGTCCACAATTTGCCAAAAATTTAGGTGATTCGTGGAAACAGCATATAGCTATCCCACCAATTCCCAGAGGTATAGTCAGCACGATAATGAGTAGTCGCCATGGAGTAAAGTTTATACCCAATATAGGAATAGGTATTTCAAATTTTGATGAAAGCACCGGATATGTCATAACTGCAAAACAAAATTACTGTTAAATTGTTTATATTATATTATTAAGTAAATTTTACCAGGATATGTTATTCGTCAATCGCTTATATATATATTTATATGTACCTTTTCTACTTTTTGTATTTTCACGCATGCACCCACGCACTTTTCATGTATAGTTATCAGTTTTTTTTCTGAATTAGCATTACCTGTAGTTGCTAGCTGCCAAGTTTCATAATTCTAGGTCAACCAGAAGTACTCTATTAATTTTGATTCCCTTTATAGAGTCAAAATAGTCGAGTACGGAATCTTAAAATTATATAAAAAAATAAACTAACGTGCGCCAACTGCAGGTGACAGGATAAGTAAGCATGTCATTAGCAGCATGTACTTGCTCCTCACGCCTTTTGGACAAGACTCCCCCACCAGCGTGTATGTGGCTGAGTTAGCAGCACAGGAACTAAAATAATTTAGTTACATTATTTTTAGGTTCACGCTGCATCCCGTACACACATTGAGTGTCGGAAATCTACGCTGCTATAGTTAAATAAATTATATTTATAATTAAATAAAGTTATATATGTAATAGTTTCCAGACATTGTGTTGAGTGGCGGATCTAAACGCCGCGTTTTGTGTACAGACGCGGAAAACAGTAGTCTAAGAAGGCAGTTACAAAATAATTTCTGACAGTTTCTTTAAGTGTCAAATTCATAATAATAAGTATTAATTATTATGGGTATCATTACAATTTTCAATTTAACGAATGAATTAAAGTTCAACGAATATGGGTCATATCAATTAAATACTTGCATTCCGTCTTGCTTATTTTTAATTTGCTAAAACAATATGTTTGTTTTGAATCTAATAAGGAATAAGAGGCTGACATGGCGCAGCAGTACAGTAGTGGGTTTGATTACCACTCGGGGGAATGAAAACCGTTCGTTAGTAATAAACACAAGTTCTCTATGCTTTATGCGTAATACAGGTGAAACTATAAAAGAAATCGGATTAATTTTGTCAAAATTTTAAATTTATTTTTTCTAATAGGTTGAACAATAAATAGCCTTAAAATCAGAGATTGAAAAAAAAAACATAGAATTTAGGAAGGCATTCAAAAATCACAATTACAAAATTAATAAAAATAGAAATAATAATAATAATTTTGTGGAGATGCTGGGATTTGAACCCAGGACTTTCAGCATGCGAAGCAGACACTCTACCACTGAGTTACATCCCCTGTATTAGCGATGTTCAGAAATAGCCGATATATTATATAATATAATATGTAATATAATTATTATATATTATATTATATTATATTAGATATTATATGTAAGCTTAATCAATTTAATGAAGTCGGTCGTTGTGTTGTAGCTGCTACTTTATGCGCATGAAATTAAAAATGGTTTATTCCCCCGTTCCCCTTATTTGACATACAGACGTATATTTCATGACAAAATCTAATAATAAATTCACTAGAATTGTTTTTTAGAGATTTTAGCTTTTTTTAGCTTCATGCTGTATTGCTCGGAATACAGCGGGACGAAGAGGGAACCTGTGATGTAACTTACCGGCGAATTCTCGAGGCATACATATAGTGTTTATAGTTGCACGCTTGGGCGTCACGACTGGCTTTAATTTATGATTATAAATTTAGGTGGAAATAAGAGAACGGTGTGTCTTCTCACTTAATTCTTTCCACGTATGAGATAGTACTGTGGGATGTGGGATAGCACTTGAAAGTATTGGGACTGAAAAAAAATATTTAAAAAGAAATTAAGTAAGTACTCACAAGCAAACTGAAAAGAATTTAATCAGTCCAAGGAAAAGCCAGTTTGTGGCCACACTGGCGAGGCAGGACAGAATGAAGGCTCCCTGCACTGATACGATCAGAGAGAACCTACGACCTCTCGTATCCGAAATGTAGCCCCAGAAGTAAGAAACTAGTAAAATGCCTAAAAAGAAAATCAAAATGGGTTGAATAGCTTAGAATTAATCAAGCTTAATAAAATTATTGAATTTCTAGATCCGACTTCTAGATTCTTTTCTTTTAACTCTAATAAATACTTATGGTATTTTCTTCGCTATGGTAACTTAAACAAGATGTCTGTGGGTTCGATTCCCACTCAGAGGAATAAACTATTCTCAATTTAGCTCCGCCACTAAACGCAATGTTTCAAATTCAAAAACACGTGAATCTCTTTTTCTTGGTTGATAATAAATAAGCACGTGTTTTATACATGTGCTTATATCATTTATCGTAACTTAAGTTTTATATTAAAGAAAAAAAATAATGAAATATTTTTTTTTTGTATTTTTTATACTCAATTCAAACATACACAGTAATTTAATCAAGAGTTTTTGATAACATTAAAGCAAAATATTTATACAACTAATAACATTTTATGAATACCATAATATTTTTTTTTGCTGAAACAGACTTATAGTGTAATATTTATTAGTATAATAACTTAAGTAATTAAATTCCAAATAGAATTTTAAATAAGCTCGTTATATTTTTTTCCTCATTTTTTTGTCATACATTGCGTTTAAAAACTAATATTATAAAGTATAATAACATGTTCTTATGAGAATTCAGTCATAGTGCAGGGGCACAAGCGTGTGACTGTAAACGCCACAGATAGTGGGTTCGATTCACACTCAAAGAAATAAAATATTTAATATTTTCATTTCTATTGACGCATGTAGAGACGTAGCGGCACGAAGTGAGACATCGCGACAGATTGTCGGTTTCCCCACTCGAGGAGATGAAATATTGATATTACCATTTCTTCGCTTTGGTGTTGAGGAAAAGCACGGCATTGAGTTCCACCACTCAACACGCAATGCTTCGAAAAACTTCGGCGAAGTGTCGGTAACGGAGTGTCTTAACACTAGGTTCCCTCTGCCCATCTTACTATGTGCGGGATACAGAGTGAAGATGACTGTGATTTTAAGAAAACATATCATACCTATATATGGCAGTGAAGTTAGTATTCCTTTTTGAGAGACAGTTATATTAAGATCGCAGGCAGCGGCCACTACCAGCCCGAAGCCAAAGAGGTCGACGCCGATAGCCAGTAAGATGAGGCCACAAGTGAGCACCAACAGCATGTTGTAGAGGCCATTGCCTGGAAAAATGAAATAAAAATATCATTATTTTTTAGAATACATATATAATATATAAAAATTTGAACGTAGCGGGACTTGAACCCGCACTACTTAGAAACTGTCCAAGCACTCCGATCACCTACCATACGTTCTCATCAAGCTACGCACGTGACAACAAAGTTTAACAAAGTGGTGCTTGGGCAACGTAGTGTCGTAACACTAAGTCCCTCTGTCTATCCTGCTATATGCGGGATACAGCGTGAAATTGAAAACAATTTGGATTTTAAATAAAACAAGTAAATCACGAAGTTTAATTATTTCCTATAAAATAAATACAAAATTATAATCATCTATTAAGTGAAGCTCTTTCATTAATATGTAAATAGTAATATGTAAATTTTCTTAGATTTATATCGTATAAAATTTGCTCTGCCTATCTATGTATATATCTATATATATGTATATATTTATTATGTTTATATATATGTTATATAACACTTCACTATATTATCTGGTATTATTTAAGTGCATTAGATAATAATAAGTGAAGATCAAATTTAAATTGCATAACTTCAAGAAAAAATATAATTTAAGCTAATTAATGCAAATGTAAGTAAGTCATTTTCTCATACTTTTCAGTGTGAATATTATGTAGAAAAAAATGTCCTCCCCAGGTGGGCATCAGATTATATGGGGTGGGCACGGCTTACTTCAATCCAATTCAATAAACTTAAAATTTAAAAATAAAATTCAATTCAATTAACTAAGAACGATAAAATTTATTGAATACGTGTTGTGTTTACACAGACACGAGCAGTTCTAGATCGTTCCTCAAGCGGACTTGAAAATAAAACACTCAACAAGTAACGTGATATGCAAGTGTACCTTACTGTACGCAAGTACGTGGAATCAAATAAAGTAACGAACCTATTGTATGTACTCGTGTGCACATGGCAACATGCTTGTAAATTTTATATTTCTATCCAAAAATGTGTTGATGAATTGATATAGTTATATAAGTTTTGTGTATAGAATGATGTTACATTGCCAGAAACTATTCATTGCGCTTTGCGTGTTTACCAGAACTAGGAAATGAAAATAATAAATATTTCCTTAATTCAAATGGGAATCGAACCCTCGAACTACGCGAAAGATTGTAGGGTCGATGCCTATACTAGTGATACGCTTGTCAGCCTGCGCCACTACTGGCCTCAACTGGCCTGATAATTGTCAATTACAAACATAATAAATATTAGTATATAAATTTACAGATAGCAAGATTTGAAATTGCGTCTTTTGAATACAATCCAAGAGGTAAACTTGTTCAATATAATGTTTGCTTAAGAGTGAGGCCTGTTGTGGCGCAGGGGCAAATTGCGTTGTGGGTTCATTTCCCATTTCTTTGCTGTGGTTTTGAGGCAAACCAACACGTTGAGTTCACAGGACAGGAAATGCCTTCAAAATTTGGTGGAAAGTAGGAAGCGAAGTGGGGTTGCTCTGGTTTTCCTGCTTGATGTGTTATGCAGGGTGAAGCTTTATTTTCGTGTAAGCTTTCGATTATTCAAAAACAGATGATGCCTGGGCCCATTTAGAAAGATCTTACTCATATTTAACTTTGACTACTAGCTCAATATAAATTTAAATGAAGCTAGTTTGTTTCTTATTTTTTTTTGTTTTTTCTTATTTTTTATGGAAAAATGAATTGAATTATAGACTTATTTATTAGATAATAAACATGTCAATCATTATTCACAGCACCTTATTACATTTTTATGATGTTTATTTGTAACTACAATGTTTTGACATTACTAATTGTATAGATAGAAAAAATACGCCGATATTCCAAAGGCGCAACGCTGCAGTTACTGCCAAAAGAAAACTGTCGTGTATTACATAAAATGCAACACATGATGTTTCATGACAGGAAAAACTCCCAGAAATTGTTTTTTAAACTTTCATTTTGTATAAAGTGTATTTCGGAATCAATTAGTTATAAAAGGTTCATTTCTGTATTTTTCTTTAATAAATAAACATAAAAATAATTATGGTTTTTATTTTCCGTAACTTGGCAGTGTTCGCCTCAGCAGAACATATAAATCTGACCATTAATTTCACAGTAATTTGCAAGGTGAGCTGTGACGGACACCACGTTTCCCAGCAGTGGGCTATTGTAGTTTTTTTTTATTTTTCCAGGACATCATGACATACATCCCTGAAGCCACAAAATTGTTAAATTCATATATTTTGAATATTTTTATCGGTGCCAAATTAAGGGTTAACAAATGGCGTTTTATTTTACAACGATAATTTTATTAATTATTTTGTTTGAAAAAATCACTGTTTAATTTTTGGCAAAATCGTTTTTGTTTTAATTGATGACTCTGTATATTATTCCATCTCTTTGTTCTCTCATCTACCTCGTATGACAGAAAATTAGTCAAGATTTTTTTTCACACTAACCACAATTCATGAAATATTTTCTGCAAATCTCTTATTGCTGCCGAACAAAGGAGCCATCGCCGTCCATTGTCTTTAACTTCCATTGCAATATGCAATACTTATTATAGATAGCGGCTAAACCGCTTTAAAGTATATATAAATAATAAAAATAAGTAGCTTTTTGTTCCACTCGTTAGTGGTTTTATCTGCATAAGACAGAATGGTTTCGAAAAGAAAATAAAATTTTAAAGTCATAAAAGGAAGCGGGTTGGGGAGGGGGTAGTGTTAAGTCCTTTCACTCTATTTTTAAGATATTGCTTGTTATCTATCAGAGTGGAGAACTCAAGATAAGATCATCATTTCCTCAGAGATCGAAAACCATACCTATCTAATAAAGCTGAGAAGTTTGTTTGGTTTAGCGTGCTAATCGCAGGAACTACTGGTTCGTATGGTTTTTTTAAGGATAATCAATTTATTGACAGAGGATGGCTTTTTTAAATTAAGTTAATTTGTTTTCATGTAAATTTTATTTTGTCGTAAAAAGCATTTCAAATATCGAAGTTTTGCAATTTAGCTTTAATTAAAATAAATTGATTCACGCACAAACACGTGTTCTCCGTCTTACATTCGAAATGGAGATTATGAAGGGCGGAACTCAACACCGCAGTTTGTCTTATTTACATTGTTTACTTTTTTTTTCTAGTTTGACAAGGAATCCCGTCGTCCTCGGGAAAGTTAATTTATTTTACTATCTCTTTCAATTAATTGTAATATTTTACGCCATTAATAAAGAAGAACAACAACACATTGATTGAATGTCGGATTCAACGTAAAGGTAAAAAAGTCTTTGTTTTTTTAACTTCACGCTGTATTCCGTTACACGGTAGGCAGAGGGAACCTGAGAATAAATATAAAAATTTCATACCGGCGAGTAGTAATCGAACTCACACCCGTCGCGTTTATACTTGAAAATAATGATAATAAAATTTTACCACACTCAAATCGGAATCGGTCCATTTTCCCGAAGCGTCATGATTCACCATTCACCATGTAATGTCTCTAAAATGGCCAGAGATTTGCAGATTGGAAATAAAAAAAATCTAGCATTACCATAAGAATGCTATGCTTTTCTATTTCCTCCCTGTAAATTCTTATATGAAGCAAACAGGTAAAAAAAGGTAAACATAAGTTACCTGTTCTCTCCAAGGCATCTTCAAAAGGCGTTGGTGTGTCTTTGTCCATATCCGCGCCGATCTGAAACACGACTGAATGAAAGCTACTCAAATTATTTCAAAGTCACGTTGTGCATGACGCACACTGAACAGATAAAACGCTGTGTATACTAACTTAACTCTTTATTCATTATAAAATAATTAATTTAAATTTTTTTATTCATTATAATAAGGCGTCGTAGCGCGGCGGTAAAGTATCTGACTGTGAATGCGACGTTTCTGTAATTGATTCTTAGTAAGTGAATAAATGGCTGTTTACATCGCAAAAACGCGTATTTCTACACTATAAAGGGAATCAAAATTAATAAATGGTTGAGGCGGCCGTTCAACATACGATTGGACGGAAATATAGGGAACAGAGTGTGTTAATACTAGGTTCCCACAGCATACTCTATTATAATAGAGATATAGGGGTGACCTTGGACGCCACTTGTTGCACAAATCTGGAAATTAAATGTCATGTCCAGTGGATCAGTTACTGGAAATCATAAATAAAACCGTAAAAATAATTGATTAATCGTGTTCATAACATATAACATATTCGCAATTACTTAAATTGTCATATTTAAATATTAAGTTTATTTTTAGGAAGACAGTGAGTGCAGGTGTTTTATTTTATTTTTTACCAAATAAAAATATATTTTCAAAATTTATTTTACCGTACATTCCATATAATAATAGTTTGTTATTAAACATATTTCTTTTTATTTCTATACATAGCATAGCGAACTGTTGACAGGCAATGTCTTAACAGCAGTTTTTCGTATTAGTTTTATAATAAGTGACGCGTAAAAGGCCCCACTGCACTCAAATACTTTAATTATCTTATATAATATTATATAAATTAACAATACGTATAAATTGAGAATCAATTGAAGTTTATTAATGTATAGATTATTATTACATAAATCTACAACTTCCTACATAAATGCTTGGTTTGCTTTTTTGACTGCTGGCTGCCAGCAAAGTTTTATCATATAATGTTCTGCTCTATTTAAGAGTTTATAATTATATTTTTTTCTAAACTGTAAGAAGTTCCAAAAGGAAGAACTTCCTAAAAAATATTTTGGGAAGTTTAAAATTTCAGTGTACGTCGCCGACGCACACTGCGTTTTAGCGAAAAGTCCAACTGGTACCATTTACAAGTGAACAATGTAAGTTTTTCCATGCCTTATATACATCGAATTTATTCAAACAAACTAATTAAATATACTCAGTACACATTCCGTAATGTATTTCAATACTTCCATAATTATTCTCTATTCGACGTACATTGACTGTTACCAATGAGCTTAATGTAATGTATAAGATAGTAAACCAGCAACTTATGTTATAAAGTATTTCAACGCGATCGTATATGGCGTTCAGCCAAACACAGATTAGGCCAAGAAAACCGTATTTAAATATCAAAATAATAACAAAACACGTCACAAGCGGCCAACTTCGTGTCAAACTAAAACGTCTATTATTATGTATGTCACTAACTTCACGTTACTGGCAAGGGTCGAGTATAATTTGACTATAGTGATTTCATTGTTAAAACTTCCTTTATTCTTTTTCGCTTCACGCTGTATCCCGCGTATAAAAGGGAAGAGGCAAACTGGTGTTAATACATCCCGATTCCCACGCACCGCAAATTTTTGAGACATTGCGTTGCCTTGTTGTAATAACAAGATAATGAAAATAAATTTCTTTCCTCAGTGGGAATCGAACCCTTAACCATCGTGTTTAAAGTGGGACGTGCCGACTATGCCGCTGCTCTACGACGGTCCTACTTTCTTTAAATTGCAGCTAAAATATATTAATTTATTTTCAGAGAGGAATTTGAATTATTTTTATTGTTACACATGTCGTACGCTTTACGAGACAGACCTATTTATGCGTGTATATATATATGTTACTTCATAATCAAACATCCGTTTATTTTTTTAAATTTAAGTATTATCTTTTTTATAACTGAAGCTATTTTAAGACTCAGCTTAGGAGCCTGTTTTATAGTTTTTTTTTAAATTTTTATTTATTACTTTAGATGTGAGCAATATTTGAAATATACTTGTCAAGTTAGCCATACTTTGTATATGTTTAAAAATGTTTGTAGTCTAAGTATGTAACGTGGGCTATATAAATTATATTACTATGTTATGTTTAATAAATAATCATCACAGGTATCACCAGTTTGATGATACCATATTATTATTTTGCCACCTGCCATGAATATAGAAACATGAGCGTATCTAGAGATATTTTCTACAGGGGGACCTGGACTTTAGCTTTGAACAACATATGTTTGAGCCCACTTGGTGAAAACTGAAGTCTCCAAATATGCGTGTTAAATATCGATATCAAAATGATATCCTACAATGTACTCGTATTATCGAATGTAAATATATGGTTATTGCTATTAGAATGCGAAGGATTCGATTCGGAAAGCTGTCAAACTTTTATTACATCTATTGTTGGATTGCCCGACATGGCCCATTCATTCTTAAAATGAGCGTGGAGAGACAATAATCGAGAAAGTGTTTAAAAAAACTATTTTAACTCATAATTCATCACAAAAAAGCTTAATAGAATATCTAATATAAATAATAGAAAAACCTTTTAAGTTTTTCAGTAGTTACCCCTCTTTTTTTTTTTCAAATAATTTTCTCGTATTCCCAAAGTTTCTGGTAGGGACATTTGTGTCATGCTATCAAAATATTGTACCTACCGTCACCGTATTCGAACACCGCGTCCAAGCAAGTCAAGTAAATCGTAGCAAAAGGAAGCCCAGTGTTCAGAAAAAATTAAACTGATAATTTTGAAAAAGATAGAAAAAGATATAGACCGCGTTGACGATGTATTCTGCATATAGCAAGGCAGGCAGAAGGAATCTATTGTTAAGACACTCCGTGTCCCACTTTCAGCCAATTTTTCAATACATTGAGTATTGAGTGGCAGAACTCAAAGCCGGGTATTTGCCTTGATGCCAGAGTGAACAAATGATATTTTTTATTAGTAATTCATTACACGAATGAGATTCGAACCTATAACCGTCGTGTTTACAGTCACAGTTTACAGTAGTATGTGTATCCTCGTATATTACAATATTCTATAATTCTCTAAAGTGTTTAACTAGGTACATATAACAATGTTATATACAATTTATGTGTTTAGCTGCGTGATCAATCTCTTCTCGGACAAACATGTCTTCAACCTTGTAATATTTTTGTAAATAACTCTCGTAGTTTTGAACAAAAACAAAATTAATTATTATCATCTCTTCTCTCTAGTAATATGACAGCGCGGCGTTGAGTTCCGCCACTCAACGTGACTTGACACTACGTTTCAGTATGCGAGAGTATCTACTCCGTATCCCACTTTCTCCGTATCTCTCTTTCCAATTTTGAGACATTGCGTGTTGAGTAGCGAGTAGCTCGTTTCCAGAGCGACGATATGAAAACATTAAATATTTGAATTCCCTAAGTGTGCGTCGAACTCACAGCCGTCACGTTTGAAGTCACATACTCATGCCCCTGCGCCGCGACGGTACCTTTTCAATTTGTAAATTACATGTAGCGCCTGATAAGAAAGAAAAGCAAATCATCTTACACAAATTTTGCAAATATAATAATATAGTTGTCTAATGTCTAATATAGCGACTGTAAACACAGCAGGGGTCCATTCCTACTAGGGGAGGAAAAAATTTAATACTTTAATATCTTTGTTGTGGTTATGAGGTAAAGCGTGGCGTTAGCCTTGGTGCTAGAACGTAGAAATGATAATATTAATAAATAATAATGCCCCCGAGTGAGAATCGAACCGACAACCATCAGGTATTATATAGTTTAGTATATATTTAGTATATATTTTAGTAGTTTCAAGCTGCTGCTAGTGCATGTGAGTCACGTCGCATGTACTCATAGTTGAGTAGGTAGAACCTAGTGATCCCCCATAAGATCCCCCCCCCCCCCCATCTATCGACCAATTTACGAGAATTATTTCAACACGCAATTGAGTCACAGAACTCAACGCCGCGCCAAAACGGGCCAAACGCGCCAAAAGCCAAAACGGGGAATACTATTAATATTTAAAATATTTTTCTATTAGCTAGCTAAAAAAAAACATCCCGCTTAAAGCAGAGACAGAGGGAACCTAGTGTTAAGACACTCTGTTCCCTTCTAGATAGCTAAAAACCGTACTTAATAAATATTAGCAGTATTTCATTCCCAAAAGACGGTGGCTTTGACAATTTAAAATCAATAGAACAGGCCTATTATAGAGAAGGCGATTCCGGACCGGATGAGCTACTCCCGTTCCGTGCTCTATATTAGATACACGGAAGTGAATAATTATGTAATTTGACCTTTTCTTTAGTTTCTGGTTTTAGACATTTATTTATTTATTTATTTATTTATTTATTTGAGATTTACAACAGGCCATAGGCCCAAAAAGTATAAAGTAATTTACAAATGGCATACTGGTAACATAAAGTACATCTCAAATCTCGTAGTGTCTAGTTAAATTGTAGAATGTCAACAAGTTCATTTTTTACAGTAGAGATGTTGTGTCCAAGTATTTCTTCGGTTAAGAATCTGTTTCCGAATCTAGTTAATCTAGGAATCGCCGAGTGATATAAATAATTTGTTCTACAAAATTGCTCTACAAACAGAGCATTGTACCTAGTGTCATAAGTACCGTTGTATATAACAAACTTATCTGATAATTCATCACATTTGATTTGACCAGAGCGGATTTTATATAAGAACAATAAATCATGAAAAATTCTCGCAGATTCAAGTGATGGTAAATTAGACAAAGTAGATATTTCTCGATAGTCGTGAGTAAACAATGGATTTTGTAATTTAAGTTTGAAGGCAAGATAAGCAAAAAATTTGTGTTGTACGGTTTCCAAACGTTTTGAGTACTCGTCAGTGAATGGTGACCATACAGTTGAGCAGTACATCAATTTCGATTTTACAAACGAGTTATATAATGTGATAATTGGCTGAATAGTTTTAAAATTATAAGTCTGCCTTTTGATAAAACCTAACATTTTCAACGCGCTGTTGACAACATGATCGATGTGTAAATGAAAATCAAGCTTCGGGTCGATCAGAATTCCAAGATCTTTTACAAAAGCTGATCTTACCAATGGTTGACCTTGTATATGATAATCGAATACATCTTCATTTTGCGTTCTGCCACAACGAAAGAGCGCACATTTATCCTTATTCAATGACAATTTATTACTATCACACCATAGTTGTAGTTCGGACCAATCAGCTTCAAGTAACAAGTGATCGTTCGGTTCTCTTATTTCGCGCCAAAATTTACAATCGTCAGCGTATAACAGAAAGGACGAATTACTAAATGCTAGGCCGATATCATTAATGTAAATGTTAAACAGCACAGGACCTAAGTGCGAGCCTTGTGGTACACCAGATGTAACAGAGATGATACGAGAACGGTTGTCTTTGTATTTCACAATTTGAGATCTTTCAGTTAAGTAACTCTCGTACCATTTCGGCGATATGCCATTGAGATTGTTTAACATTATTTTATTTAACAACAAAGGTATATCAACTCGATCAAAAGCTTTACTGAAGTCTGTGTTTATAACGTCGACCTGGTGACCTTGGGCTAAGGAATTATACAAAGAATCGGTATACAAAAGTAGGTTCGATGTCGTTGATCGCCCTTTGCAAAAACCATGTTGTTGAGGTATTATAATGTTATCGAGCTGCGGTTTAAGATAGTCTAAAATTATACTCTCGAAGACTTTGCTAATGCTACACAAAATACTAATCGGACGATAGTTTTTTACATTAGTTTGCTCGCCGGTTTTGAAAATAGGCGTTATGAAACTAGTTTTCCATTTCACAGGAAACGTATTTTGCGATAAAGATAAATTAAAAATAATACAGAGTGGCCTAACAAATGCATTAGCACAGAATTTTAAGATTCTATTTGGAATACCATCCGGGCCAGGATTTGATTTATTACTCAATTGAATTAATTTAGATTGCACTTGTGCCTCATTTATAACAAAAGTTTCGTCATTCAAAGGATAGTTATTTACATTTTGAGGACGTAAGTGAGTAATGTAACATGATTCAAAATGGTCTGCGAGCAAGTTAACAATTTCATCATAGTTAGTGGCTACGTTATCGTTCAGAGACATTGTATTAGGCAGACTGTGACTTGATTTTTTGCTGCCAACATAATTCCAGAAAGATTTTGCATCGTGACTTATCGAGTTCTCAACTTTCGTTAGTTTGTCTCTTTCCAATTGACGCAATCGTTTTTTGCATTCCGCGCGCAATTTCGAAAATTCAACTTTGTCTTCTAAAAGGCGCGATGTCTTGTATTTATAATGTGCGCATTTTTTTAAATAAAGTAGGTTTCTCAAATCCCTATCAATATTATGCATTTCAAATCTTTTATCATGAAGAGTAACCTTTGGTATGTATTTGGCAAAAACACGATTAACAATAGAGTAAAAATAATCGCAGGCAACGTTTATGTTCTGGGTTTGCATCTGTGACCAGTTAATATTCAGCAGCTCTTCTGAAATTAGATCTATGTTTGCGCGTTTGAAATCATATGTAGGTTCTAAGAAGTTATATTTAGTCTCATGCTCAGTGAAAAGTTCAGTAGTTGTGATAAGAGCTGGGTGATAACGGTCACATGTAATAATAGGATCTAAACATTTATTCATGACACTGTTCAGATTAGAGGTTAAGCACAAATCAAGAGTTTCACCAAATTCATTTTTCACATCATTTACTTGAAACAAGTTATTAAAACTACAAGCATTAGAAATCAATTGAGCATTGTTTGATATCGAGTTTAAGCAGTTGACAGCAGGAAGCGCTGATGTCCCAATGTCGTCATTCACCCATACTATCTTTGGTAAATTAAAGTCTCCCATTATCACAGTTAGATCGGTGTTGTCGATTTCCAATGTATCGACTGTATCACAAAAATAGACATAGTTATCAGAGGGAGAACTAGGTGGAATGTATACACCGCCAATGTTTACCTTTTTACCGTGAGCCACAACACGAACAAACAATTGCTCATGTAGATCAGCTCGTTTGTTCAAAAGGATACTTTGGTGATGTTTATGCACAGCGATGAGTACACCCCCACCAGATGCCTTGTTTGTCCGGACGAGGTCACGGTCGCACCTAAAGATGTTGTAGCCATGGAGGTTTAGTTCCTGGTCGTAGACGTCAGACTGGAGAAACGACTCGGTAAGGATGATTACGTCAGGCTTCTCAGATTGGAGCTCGACATCAAGGAGAGAGCTAAGTTTTGTCCGAAGCCCCCTCACATTCTGATAGTAGATACGGAAACAGTTTAGTTGTTTTTTGGCTGCGTGGAGGAGTTTCTGGGATCGGTTGTTCGAGTGGTTCTGGCATAGGTTCGTCTCTCCGCGATGTCGGCAAGTCGAGGCACACCAAGTACATATTTTATGTACTTTTTACCTTGGTTCTCAGGTTTGCGGAGATCATCTTTGAGGCATTTAAAGTGGTCCATTTGATTTTTTGTATAGTCTGCTTGGAATCTGATCTCATTTCTGAAAGTGTAACGTTTTTTCAGAAGAGACAAGACCGTATCCCGATGACTGAAAAACACCTTCAGCGGACGGGGACGGTTGGCCTCTTTGGATCGAAGCCTGATCACTTTCTCAAAACTAGCATCCGGCATCCCCAGAGTTTCTAGCAAACTCCGGCAGGATCGTCTGTCATGCTCGATGCGGATGTCGATGTCCTTGCTCGACGATTCAACCACCTCATAGAAAATTAAATTTTTTTCACGGAACTGTCTCTCTGCTAATTCTTCCATGATACAGGGAATCGCCGCGGCAGCACCCTCCACTCCAGCACCTTGTTTCTCTAGCTGCTCAATCCTAGATTTCATCTCCTGTATGTCAGTGGTCGTTGTCTTGCGAAAATCTTCCATACTTTGAGCATAACGGTCAAATTTGTCCATCTTCTCATCTATAGCATCAATTTTCTTCATTACTTTGGAAACCTTTCGAAGACCAGCTGAGCAATCGTGGCATAGGTATTTAAGTTTGCGATTAGTTTTCAGTGCCAAACTCCTCTGATCGGTAGCAGAGATGTCGTCGCACTCGAAATGTACCCAGCAATCACAACTGTCGCAAACTGCGTGTCTGATTTGTTTCCCCGGCTGAATAACTTCCTTGCAGATGTCGCATTTTGGGGCGGGCCTATCCTGGTCGCCATCTTCGAGTTCGGAGAAAACGGGCATCGCGAACACGCACCAGCAGTGCTACCTGGTATCTCAGCGAGAGGCAAGACTCGGCTACTCAGTCCACCAAGTTTACCTGACACGAGACGTAGGCAAACAGTGCGAGTGAATGCTCACTAACAAGTGATTGCCGCGCACAATTCGCCACGTTGACTGGGCCTTGTATAGTTTGATATGACACTCTAACCTCACTCAAATGGCACTTTATCACAGTCCAAAAGAATCCAAAAAATTTGATATCCTCAGCTTAACCAAATTGAAGATCAGAAAGCCCATAAAAAGAGCGATCGATCAGACTTATTTCACACCATTAAATAATTATTTTAATAATTTAAATTACGGAGCTACAAGTTTGACGTGTTGCCTTGGCCAGTGTTGCCAGTCCAGATGCAAGACAAATAAGAAAAAGGAACTTAAAACATAAAATTTCAAAAGCTAAATAAGCTTCACGCTGTGTCCCGCATAGAGCAGAGTAGGCAGAGGCAACCTAGTGTTAAGACGCTCTCGTCATGTTCACTAAATGAACAATAGGTATTGTTCATAACTATTAGTTGTATATGTACTATTATTGACCTTTGAGGCGGTCGTGGCACAGTGGCACAAGTGTGTGATTGTAACCACGACAGTTGTGGATTCAGTTTTCAATAAGGAAAATTATTTATTATTTATGAATATTTTTATTTTTTCGCTCTGGAAACGAAGCAAAGTATTATGTAACGTACAACGTAGAGTCATTAGAATCATTGGGGACCCAATGATCTGTGAAAGACTTGTAAGTGGGAAGTGTTCTGGAGCCCAACCGCACAATACGTCACAAACTCAGGTAGATAACACCATCATCACACAGTATCCACACCACCTGGATACTGTGCGGTTTCGTAGGCACTTCCTTCCATGCGCCACACAATGTGGAATGGTCAATATGCGACAGTGTTTCTAGGTCTTGGGCGGCGGTGACCACTTATCATCAGCTGACCCGTAACTTTGCCTTGTCTTTTTCCTTGAACAAACTCAACATGCAATGCTTCGAAAATATATAAAATGAAAAAATAGTAATTATCATATTAATGATTACAATATAGGAAAGTAAGACTAAATTGACATTCACCAACCATTAAGTAAAAACAAGTCATTACTACAATTTCTCCGACCAAGGTCCACCAAGGTCAATCGTATTTTTAAAAAATTCATTAACATCAAGGCCAGTTTTTTTTCTACAGCGTTTATATCTAAGTAATATGTAAATAGCGTTACACAGACTTACAATACCGATATTGTATGTAATAACGGATAACGGTAGAAAGGGAAAACCTGAAAACGGTGTGATACACTCCGTTCCGTAATCCGTTTAGAGTGCTAAACTTTCCGTGGGTATACTTTCGAAGTATTACGTGTTGAGTGCAACTTAAAGCTGCATTTTTTAGCTTCAGGTTATCCTGAGTGTGCAGAGGAAATCCGGGTGCCAAGTGTTAGTACACTTTGTATCCTATTAAAAACTTCAATTTTCCACTTCCCGACATATTCTGGAGACAATCCCACGAGGAAATGAAATATTTATGTAAAACTTATATTTCCATTTCTTTCTTTCAGAAATGGGAAATCAAAGCAAAAATCAAAAATAATATTAATTATAATTAATTTGTATAATATTATTAAATTGTATAAGCATAAAGTAATTGTACTATAAATAATATTAAACATATTATAATTAAGTATAATGTGAGATTTTTTTTTATAAATATTTCATTTCAAAAAATGCGTGATCTAAAATCATACAGTTTAGGCTTATTACATTCGTTTTGCCTTATATGGCCACATTGTGCGCTGGCCTAGGAAATATTTCGGAAAGAAGTGCCTTGCCGTGTCTGTTCCTGGAGATAGATTTAAAAGAGGGAAAACAGTCCCTGCTTATTAGGTAAGCGGAGATAATACCAGGTAGAAGAGACTTGTCATATCCTACAGGTGATAAGGAAGTAAATGGAACGTTGTTTTCAATTATTAAGTCTTTTTATTATAAGAAAACCTGTTTTTTTTCTGTAGATATAGTTATTATAACTTCTAATTGGGATTTACATTCATACGTCAAGCCCATCACATTTATTTACAGCTTCACCCTTTTTCACGCATAGCAAGGAAGCAGAGGGAACCCAGTGTTTTCCAGACTTTGGATGTTCAGCCCCTGCTGAACTTAGCGTAGTGCTCTTATCTAGGGGAAATAAAAATTATCAATCAATATTTTATATTTTCATTTCCTCAATTCTATTTGCAATTCAAAAATATTACCATTCCAGCCCTGAAGTTAAACAGACAATTAAAGTGATAGTACGTTAGTCTCTAAATAGGATAATTTTAAAATCAATTAATGCAATTTAATATTTATGTTGAAGCTCCTTCACTTACTTCTCACGCCAATTAGATTTTTTTTTATTGTAATTAGATTAGTAAAATATATAAAAATTTTTTAGACTAACTTTAGAGATAACCTAAATAACAACTTGTCTAACTTGTGATATACTTGTGAATTGTGTCATCATATTATCGTGATGGTAGTAGGTACAAATCATATATATATATCTCATTATTATATATTTGAAATATATAATAATGTTGCTGTTAATAAAACAATGCTGATGTTAGCAGTGCTGTTATTATCAGTGCAGGTTTAATTTTCACCTATAAATTTTTCTCTGGCTACCTCACTAGATAAAACGAGAAGTTCAACCATTATCGGTCAAGTGCGAATCGGACATGCCCACTAAAGGTTTCGTAAGAATTTCAGGATTGTAGTTCAATGCGACCTACTTATAATATATGATGTTTCTAGTACTTTTTTTTTAGGTTTACGCTGTATCCCGCACATAGCAACCCGCTATGGTAGAGGGCAACTGAGAAGACCCTTCGTTCCCATTAAGTCACTTCCGTTCCCCACATTTCACCGACTGGAGGCGTTCCGTCAAGTAGCGGAACTCAACGCCGCGCTTTGCGCTCTATACCAAAGCGAGGAAATGAAAATATTACATATTTAATTTCCACAACAGTGACGATCGAATCCACAATTTGTTGCTTTTATAGTCGCACACTTTTGAGAATAAAACTACTATTTTAATGTGATAAAGGGTGTTTTGCATAACTTTGACAATGACCGTGAGGTCATTGTTGATAACTTATCAGAACAGCTGTACTATTAGACTTCAAATACTGCTTCTCCGTCAAAAGGGAAGTTAATAAATTGTATTCACGCAAGTTCGTCTCGAAAGTGAAATTGCCTCACTCGTAAGCATCGAAAAGTATTTTAGCAAGTCGACAAACGCTAGTCAATTGTCGACTTTGAAACTATGTCTTTATGGTTCACTGTACCTATTATTAAGCCAATATCCAAAAACAGTACCTACTCCCGTATATATAAAACTGGTTTTGATGTGAAGAAATTTCAAAGAAAATCGTCATCTAGTCGCTTACTGTACATATATTTTTGCACATTGCATTATGACACCTATTTCAATGATATAAAATACACAAGATAATCTCTCTAAATAGGTCATAAAGTGATATATGGGACATGCGATTGTATGAATTAATATTATAAAATTAAGGGCTATAATTGAATAAACGATGTAAAAGTATTCACGCTTGCACAGTATCTCGGTTAACAGTACTTTATAATTATTTAGTATACACCGGGACCCCGCGAAGAACGGTCGGGGGGTTTGTTGAAATAACCACGTGTTGCAATAAAATTACAGAACAAATTAAAGAAACTATAACAAAATAATAAATAAATTGGATAATGAAATGATATAAACGATTGAAAAAGTAAATATTTTGCATTTTTTTTTTGAGCTTAAAATTTTAATTTTGAGTCGAAAATGTCTCAAGACAATGATAACAGTTCATCAGATAGGAGCTTAGAAAGGTTGAATGAGGTGAGATCGTTTATAGAAGCAAGCAAGAGAAGTGCTGAGAAAATTGATGAATTGCAGGCGGACGCGGAAAGAAGCTTGGGAAAGCTCAACGAGGTTTTGTTTGAAGACGCATTTGAACTAACAGGTATTCAATTATTAGTGTTTAAATATTATTTGTTATATTTTTAGTGTTTTGAGGCCAGTCATGGCTCAAGCGTGACAGGTGTGCATTATGTGACTAATCAATGGTAGTGGGTTCTATTCCTAATCGGAGAAATTGTCTGTTTAGATATTGCTGTGCTAGTTACTAAAATCTGGCCTGTCACTTTAAAAAAATCTTCACGCTCTCTATATAATAGAACAGGTAAATGGACCTAGTGTTATGACTCTCCGCTCCCCATGCACCGCCTAATTTTAGAGACATTGCACCCACTACCCACCTTTTTTTTTCACCACTAGACTACCTTTTTTTTTGGACACGTTTGTTACATTTAAAATCTCAATAAAAATTCTTTCTTAGTACCCTACAAAGAAAGAATTTTTATTGACGTATTGTAAACAACGTATGGGTCTTTGACCTGAAAAAGTATCTTTTTATATGGATCTTCATATTATTTCCGCAGATATTGAAAGCTGTATGTATTTAGATACAAAATAGTGAAAATAACATAATTAGATAAGAAATAAGAGTTGCGTGATAAATTGCGGAAATTAACACCGCACCATATCCTAAAATTATATCTTGCACAGCGAAATTTTACCATAAATATACACTAGGAAAAAATATAAATATAAAAAATTTGAAGCAGTGACCATCACGGGTGGTTAGCGTTGTTAGACCATTAGACTGTAAATCTTAATTGGATCACGAATGCGTCAAGATAATTATATATAATAAAAATATAGTATATATACACATTATAATATATATTTTCTATGATAACTAGTACTATATGAAAAATAACACATTTCACTAATTATTTGTCTGTTGATCCATTTGATTTCCTAGAAATCGATTTAAGTAGCGTTAATCAGCTTCACGCTGTATCCCGCATATAGCAGGGTAGGCAGAGGGAAGGGTGTTAAGATATTCCATTGCCCATTTTCTGTCGAATTTTTCGAAGCATTGAATGCTCAGTGGCGAAACTCAACGTCGGGTTTTTTGCCTTTTAGCTAAAGCGAAAAAATATAAATATTCACAAATAATAATTCATTCATACAAACATTGTTTTCCACAATATATCTAGGTAGACAGAGAGAAGCTATCATTAAAACACTCCACTCTCCGCTTCCAACCCTAATTCTAGACGTTGCGTGCCTGCTGTTGGTCCCAAAAAAGGATTTTCTCTATCATATTATTAAGATGTATTAAAATACGTAAAGAAGCTATTTATTTAATTGTAATATTTATTATTAATTTTGGTACAAAATATATAATAAAATTACGAAATATATAATAAACGCGTAAAATACTTTTTCCAAACATGTAGAATATTTAGTTTGTTTTGTTTGCCCATTAAGGGACTCGCTGTTTAAGGAAAAAGCTTGTAGTTAAAGATTTTTTTTTATTTCCATTAAAGACAAAGGCTGCTCACACGGGAACATTGGTTAACAAGATAAAAATAGTTATCGATCGTACATTAGTTAATTACAGTAATACATTGTTTCTTATTACTTACTCGATGGATATTTTTTTAAAGTGGGTAGTTTTTAATTACGTATTTGCATAGTTGCGATTTACATGCATTAAATGAGCTTATATTTCTTAAACTAGAAGGTAAATTAATGTATAGTAGTGCCCAGTTGTAGGTAAACTTGGTTTTAGGTAAAAACAATAAACTCGTCACAACTGCAAGGAACTATTTGTTTTATATTTTAATTTTACAGTCTAAGTTAGTATGGATCGAGTCGTTTAATATTTTTTTGATAAATGAGCACGTGCTGTTTATATATATATATGGCTTAAGGGTCATCAAATTGATTTCTTTATGTATAATTAAATTTGGAACTCTCACTGTTTCACAAACACATCAAGGTAGAAGGAACCTACACAATCTATTCCCTACTTTCCACGTGATTTTCGAAATAAAAATAATCTCTAAATTGCATTAGGTACGTTTAAAATATATCAAGCAAAAAAAGAAATTAAAATCTCGATGACGTGTTATTCAAATAACTACGTATAAACGAGCAAAACAAAAGTTAAATACATACAAAACATTATGACATTTTTTTAGTTTTGTTTCGAATTAATTTCGATGAATTTCTATAGGCTAAAGCGAAAATATATTTTTGCTCCTATGTGTGACTGGCTTCGATTCCCACTAAATGAAATGAAATTTTGAAAATTATTTCAATTTATGTTTGCATTTCTTCGCTCTGGTACCGAGACAAAAGACCGGCGTTGAGAACGACCACTCAACATGCAATGCTTCGAAAAAATCGTTGGAAAGTGGGAATGGGAGTGTCTTAACGCTAGGTTCCCTCTGCCTACTCTATGCGGGATACAGCGTGAATATATGTGTTCCGTGTAGTGTATATCAATTACAGTCTTTACTGTATTTTGGTCGGATTAACAAAGAAACCTGTTTAATACTCCACTATATAGTAAGTACAATTAGGTTCCAGGTTAATGCTAGGTTTGTCAGATATTATAATATAATATTATAACTCGTAAGTAGGTAGTTCCTGATATCAGCGCTCTTATCCCAACCAACTCCTTAGTGTAAAGTATAATAAGATATGTAAATATGGTATAAGAACGGGTTCGAATCTTACTGATACTACACATGACATTGAACTTATCTACTGAAACATACGTACATTTTACTTTTCAATGCTAACTTTATTTTTATTGGTAAAGTGGGGAATGGAGTGTCTCAACTCTATGTTCCCTCTATAAAAATATAAATGTTCTATCGAAGATATATAAGATAAAATATTAAAAAGTCAAGTTCACGTAAGCTTATCGTATGAATTAAAAAACTTTTTATTGTATAAAAGATCAAATTTGATTGTTATTTGTAAGAAATTATTTATCTTATTTTATTTCTCTTTATTTCTGAGAGCTTTGAGGACACTGAGAAAATCTTAGACATTTTTTTAGATAATTTTATATCACGGACAGTGTACAGAGTACAGTCACAAACGTGCGACTGTAAACGCGACAGGTTGTGGGTTCGATTCCCATTCGAGGAAATGAAGTATTTGTAACTTTCATTTCTTCTCTCTGGCAATGAGGCAAAATGCGGCGTTGTACCACGTAGTATTGCTGCTGTATGCGGGATACAGCGTGAAGCAGTGTGAAGCTAAAAAAATTAAATATCTGGCTTCATGGTCAGAAATAGATAAAATATCCATAAAAACTAAAGATGTAATAAAAAAAAAATCATATCTCTTCCCTGGTTTTTATTCGACAGTCGACGCATATATTTTAATTAAAAAAAAAATATTTATAAGGTTATTTGTTCATTATATTAGAATTTATTTAAGTTAACTCAAAATATACTTTCAAGTTAATTTTTAAGTGTTTTTCTACACTTAAGAAAGATTAATTTAGAAATCGGAAAAGTATTTGAACGTAGCGTGATTTATTTAAAAGGAGCGCAGGTTCAAATTATTATACGTAAAAATTTCTTATATGCTTTTAAAAATGTTTATTAATGATAAAAATACATATAAATTATATATTTTTAAGTAAAACAATTTTAAAGTGTTATCTAATTTTATTCTAGAAAAGGACCTTTTCTAGAATAAATTTAGATAATTATTAGATAAAATCAGATACTAGATAAAAAGTTCTAGACAGACAAAATAGACAGAATGGATGCAGGTTGTTTTTGACTGGCATAAAAATTATACAAGGAATAGTGTACGCATACGGTCAACCATTTTAACCAGTAAGTGGACATTATTACAAATAAATACACGTGAAATCTCACTACAAATAACTGGCGGTGATAAGGCTGCCATTGCACATATTATATTATATTATGTACAGGGTGTGACGCAATCGACGGATTAACTTTTGTATATGGACAGAGAACCTCAGCACCTGTCTATTTCACCCCCATATGTGTTAGCCAATTATCAGTGATTCGGCAGATATTTGAGAATTTGTGTTTTTTTGGGGCAAAATCGGATTCTTGAAGAAAATTGATAAAATACCCCAATTGTTGAGTCCGCGCTATATGAGGTATATTATACATATATGTAGGATTATATAGGATAGGTTCAGAGTTTGACGAGTTCACGTCACGTTCCTCCCTCTGCCTATTGATACGTCGATCGCGTTACACCCTGTATATAAAACACAATTTGTAAGGTTTCATAAGAAATAAATTGTTGTTATTTTTATTAAAAGCGTAGCAAATTTTTTTTTCAGATAAAATAAATTGTAAATGTTATTTTATGTGAGTTGTGTCCTTCAAAAGTAGAATGTAAATATTATTATATTCTTTATTATGTATTTAGAAAAAAATATATTGTTTTGAAAACACATTTACAAAATTGACAAATTTTAATATATTTTTAAAAATTATAATCACAATGTTTCCGTAAACAAATTTATTTTTCACATTCAAAATTACAATATTTTCTTTTTTTGATTTCCTATTTTGAAATCTATGTGGTATATACCACGTAAATGTGGTATGTACCACAAAGATCGCAAGTGCCAGGTACCGCTGAGGAGCTCGCTCTCCTCATCCCGCAACGTGTTGGGCCGGCGCACGGTAAATCTATCAGAATACTAATACTGTTTTTTCTCATTAATATTTTTTTATTTGTAACACAGTGGACTGAGTGTACCTCAGAACAAAGATAATTGTATCGAGTTTAGTATATTTCCTTATCTAATGAAATTTAGTAAAGTAATATTTATATTTGAAACCGGTAATACTTTTGATCTCAAAAATTTACAACATAATATTAATACTAAGCTAACTAATAATAAGCGTTAACTTATCGCACCTGTAACCCAATAGCATCGAGAGCGTCATCATTTTTCACCATGTTCTCAGAAAACGTACGAGATCGTTCTATGTCACAATTGTTAAAAATGTAAATAATGAGTAGACGTATTACTCGAAATGCTCGCTCCAGTCTATTTCAAAGGTGTATTGCCCACAAAACCTCACGACTTCAAAGGATTATATAGATAGATTATTAATTCGTGGTACTGTAAGCGCGAGTGTCAGTACACCACCCTCGTGACCCTGCGCCACGACGGTCAATTTATTTTATTAGTTATATTCTATTACTATTATTGAGCTATTTTTACTGGTCCAGGATATACATTTGTGGTTAAGAATTAATGTGACGCGCAAGAAATAGAACTAAACTTTCTGGTTTTGTTTTTGAAGTTAAATTTTTTTTAACCTCCTAATCAAGAATGACTTATTATTAGTTCATTAATTTTTTTTATTTTTTTTTTATGTGTTTTCCTGTCGGTATAGTTTTTCGGGTGCTTAAATGGTTTTTTTGTAATCAAGTATTTTGTTTTTATAACTTAAGATTTTTTTTTCAAAGTGTAATTAATCGCTCGCTTAATTATTTTTAAGTAATTTATTTTAATTAATTCATTTCATGTTTACATGCTCGCTCCGGTAAGAAGAAATCGCGCTGTGTTCAGTTCCACCACTAACTTAGGGTGGAAAGCGGAAAACGGAATGGCTGTAAACTAGGTTCCTTTTGCCTTCCACACTGTATACAAAAAAAATACTTAACAATGGGAAAAAGCTAAACAAAAGATAGCTATTACTTTTTGGAAATAGAAATTTCTACCCCCAAATACATTTCAATAATAATATTCACAAATTTTAGATATATGTATTATATATGTCCCTAAGATATATATTTAAAGAAAAAAAAAATTAAAAAAATCGAACGTAGTATCTTAACACTAAGTTCCTCCCGCCTACCCTGCTGGATTGAGACACAGCGTGAAGCTGATATATATTTAATTGTAACATTATTTTACAATTCCAACATTTTAACTTCAATCAATCCATAAAATAATTTCGATAAGGAAAATAAATATGTTTGTTGTTTTTTTCTCTCGGTAACTGACCGACGGGACAGTGCGGCAATTATTTGTTACGACTGATAAGTCTTATTAACTGAAGTTCCGCTCAAATATACGAGCGAGTGCGAGTCGTACTCGAGCGCAGAGTGTTCCGTACCAATTTTATGATCGTAAGTTAAAAAACGTAATAACACCGTCGTATGCACTTTTATTGTATGAAATTAAGTACTTAGAAGTTTTACAAATTAGAAAGTATATTAACAAGCTAATTTAGTGGAGTATAAAATTTGGAAGCTTGGTTTTTTGTACGTATTCTTCCTTCCTTCAACATCACGTTGTATCCCGCACACAGCAGGGTAGGCAAAAGGAACCTCGGTGTTAAGACACTCCGTTCCCCACTTTCTGCCAAATTCTGGAGGCATCGCGTGTTGAGTGGCAGAACTCAACGCGGCGTTTTTGCCTCGTCACTAGAGCGAAGAAAAATGGATTTCCATTTTTTTATATTTATAAGCGTAAAGAAATATTTCTTCCTCGAGTGGGAATCGAACCCACAACCATTGCGTTTACGGGCGGCACCCTTGTGCCACTGCGCCACGACGGCCTCCAATTAATAATTGTAGCTTTACGGAATCCTAGAAGTATATATACCAATATCTACTTGTTATCTTAAGTGTCTTGAAAACACGACACTGATTGATTTGCGTAATATCTTATTGACACTCGTAGCGTTTTGAAGATTCTTCTAAATATATTATATATTTAGAAGAATCTTCAAAACGCTACGAGTAAATATATTATATATAAAATAATTATATATTTAGAAGATTCATCAACGATGAAAACCAAAAAAAGTTTGCATGTACAAGAATAACCTGCTGCTTATATATGTATGTAGATGAAATATATATAAACTCCGGATTTCAATTTATGTACATATTTTCACAAATCGGACCCTCAAACATCGCATGGTGCAGAACAAATTTTGGATTCTGTTACATTTTTTAAATTTAATTTGTTCTCAGGTCACGGCCGCTTCAACTACATAGTGTTACTGACATGCGGGTTGATAATGCTGAACGTGTCAGTCGAGTCAGTCGGCATGAGCTACGTGATACCGGCGGCGGAGTGCGAGCTCGGGTTGACCAGCGAACACAAGGGGCTCATCAATGCTGCCGCTTTTATAGGTCAGTGTACATACTCCGAGAAAAAACTTATAGGGACATAGTCAGAGGAAAACCTGTCAATTTACTGATAAAACACTCTGTTCTCATTAAAACAATTTTGTTCCCAACTTTACGCCGTATATTGGAAAAAATTCGTGTTGAGTGGCGGAATTTAAACTCGCACTTTGCTACGTTACCAAAGCGAGCAAAATGAAATAATGGAATAATTAACTTACATGAGTGGCAATCGAACCCACAACCTGTCGCGCTTACATTCGCGCGCAGTGTCCTTACTTCACAACTCCTTATCATAATTAAATCAAATATAAAATATATAAAGTGATCGTAAATTAAAAAAAATCGATAAAACATGTGTACCTAAGCGATTACTAAGTTTAATAATTAATAAGAATTGAAATATTGGAAATTTATTAAGTTTTATGACACAATAATAAGATTTTATGCCACTATTAGTCAAACATAAATGTACATATAAATGAAAAATATATTGCAATTAATTCTAGATAGTGGACTCTGTAAATAATTATAGGGCCCACCCTGGTGCAGTGGCACAAGCGTGTGACTGTAAACGCGTTGGTCGTGGGTTCCATTCCCACTCAGGGGAACGAGTAACTATTGAATAATATTTACATTTGTTCGAGATTTGTTGGTGAGCGGAGTGTATTAACGAAGTTCCATCTACCTACTATGTTATAGGTGAACTCATACATTATTATAATATTTTTCTTGCATTTGAACCGGTTTCCTGTTGTAGTATAGTAACATTAGGCAAATTATTCTGCACTTCAGTGACTTAACTTATTGAATTCCGATTCATACTATTACCGAAGCGATCAAAGGGAACAAATGCGAATAATAACTAATATATTGCAAATTTATTTAATTTTATAATACAGTAACATATACGTATGAATTACGATATAATTTTATTATTGCATAAACACGCGTTTCGTGTTCTAATAAAACCACGTGGCAAGTCGTTTTGAGCTCTTTTAATTTGTTTTTTATCTATGTATATTTTTATTGAAGTTACTTGACTTTAGTTGATGTTAAATATTTATTTTATTTTAGTTGGTTTCCCTGCGAGTCAAGACTGAACCTACCACTGTCGCGTACGTTACATGCAATATACGTAACATGAGGAAATTCATATAATTTTACAACCAGTGTTTCAACACAATATGATTTATGTAATAAGAAATTGATAATTCGGTCAAAAATAAAATTAGATTTACAAATAGAGGCTTCTGGCCGGATGAGAATATTTAAGTTTGAGTTCATCCACGTTAAAATCCAAACTATAAGACAAAACGTAGTGTTGAGTTACGTAGTAGGCAATAATTATACTGGTCTGAAACTAGAGACCAGAATTTTGATGCCTCTAATGGGTTCGATTTCCACTCGAGAAAATTAAAATTGTAACATTTCAATTTTTTGCTCTGATAACGATTTAACGCATGACGTTCAGTTTCGTCACTCAACACGTTAAACCTCCAGAATTCGATGAAAGTGAGTAAAGTGGGTGAAGCGGGTGGGTGGGTGAAGTGTTTTAACATTAGGTTCCCAGGTTCCCTCGGTCTTAGCTTCAATGTGCAGGATACAGTGTGAAACTTAACATTTAAAAAAAAACATCTTTTAAATGTAATATATTTTAATAACACATATTATAATTGTTCTTAAAAATGTATGAACTGATTTCTTCAGAGACTTTTTGTTTACTCTCAATAACGTCAGATACATACCGACTTGTAGTTCTGTAGAAAAGCGTCATAAAACAAACAAACTTTATATTTCTTCTATTATATATCTTCTATTGTTACAGGTATTATAAGTACATCATTTCTATGGGGCTACTTAGGAGATCGATATGGAAGACGAGCGGTCATGCTACCAGCTATGGTGACGTCAGCAGTGTTCTCCGTAGCCTCCGCATTCTCAACTAACGTATGGATGCTTCTAGTTCTAAGATTCTTCACTGGATGCTTGTGAGTACTCTTTTTTTAGTTTCAAGCTGTATCCTGTACATAGCAGGGAACCTGGGGATCTAGTGTTAGTATACTCCATTACGAGGCATAGCGAATTAAGTGGCGGAACTCAATGCCGCTCAATATTTCATTCATTCCCCCAAGTGGGAATCGAACCTACAACAGTCGCGGGTACAGTCGCACGCTTTTGTTTCTACGTTAAAATGCGCGAAAGCCTCATACTGTTTATTATATACAGTTGAAGGTTTTGGTTAATGATCAATTAATATTCAATAGAATTTGAAGGCCTCGCAAGTTAAGCTCAAGTTCAATTCCCGACTTATGTCAGTTTCATATTGTTTTAGAGTGTCAGCATCCAGTGCAACGGTCTACGCGTATCTCGGTGAGATGCATACGGGCTCCAGACGTGCGGCCGCCATCGCTTGGGGTTCTGTCTTCATCTCATTTTCTTTTATCATCTTGCCAGGTAATTTAAATAGGTATAATACTTGCCCGATTGCACAGTTGTGGGTTCGATTCCCACTTAACGAGAAATTAAAATTTTAATAACTCAGCTCAACTCACTTAGCTATCTATATACATAATATAGCTTAAAGCTAAGAACACCCTGACGACGATCGATGTGGGTGATAGGTGTAAGTTCTACATTTAATTACGTATGCAGAACACGGAATGAATGAAATATTATTTCTTGCATTTAAGAAATTTTTTTCCACCTAATTTTTTGTGACTTTTTTTCGTTATATATGTCTGTCATGTTATCTGTACTCCGCATGTGGCAGGATAGACAGAGGTAGCTCCGTTTCTCACCCATCACCCACCCACCTTACCTATGTCTGCTTAAAATTATCAATTAATCATATTAAAAATTACAAATTCTTATCTTTTTCGCATAAAATTAATAATTATTTTGTAATTAATTAACATACTAAACAATAAAATAAACTAAATTGAAAATTTAAATTTTGTACATTTCTTTATTAATGACATTGTAAATAAATAAATCAATTGACAGTTGTTATATTAAATTCATGATTCTCTTAATTGAAATCAATGTAATGGGAAGCAAGGTCTAGGTTTCTCAGAAGAAAAAATGAAAATTAACTACAATAGTTAGTTGGTACTGAAATCTAATTAACATAATTCAAATATCTCAGGCTTTATATAATTATAAGAAATTAAGTATTTTATATTCTCATTTCTTTGCTCTGGGAACGCTGTTTTCCCTAATTCCCTACTATAAAACATATTACCCTGAGTGAAAATCGAACCTACACCATAGACGATGTGCCTCTACGAATTCTTAAATAACTTACATTTTGCAAAACATAATATTTAGTGTCGCCATGCAACTCACAAAACCTAAAAAAACAACCGAGAGAGAGGAGAACGGCAGCTTGTCTCACTAGGTTCTCCCTGAAATCAGAATAACAAAGAAAAGTAAATGGAATTATTGTAAGCGTCGAAAGGTTATATCAATATTAACCCTGGTACCGTCCGTTGTATGAGATTGTGTGTCTGTAGAGGATTTAGGTCAGAAAAGTGGAGTAGGCTACTTGTAGGTTGTAGCCAGTTCAAGGCTAAATATAACTTCTTATATTGGAAATGCATAGATTCTTATATTATTTATTATTAGACCATCGTGGCGCAGTGGAGCAGTCGTCTGATTGTAAGCGATAGGCGTGGCGTTCGTTTCCGACTCTCGATAGTGATTATTGTTTTTATTTTTTTTTCGCTTTGGTAGACATAACGCGGTGTTGAGTTTTACCATTTTCTCGAAATTAAGGTGAAATATGGGGAATGGAGTCTTGGAACATTAAGCTATATATGTCATATTATTTAATTATAATAATGTATATAGATAGAACTAATGGGAAATAGAGTGTCTTAACACTAGGTTCCCTTTGCATACCATGCTGCACGCAGGATACAGCTTGAAGCGGATTATTAATATTATTTATATAATTATCAGTTACTACACCATTAGTTAAACGTATCAAATGTAACCTCTGTTATCAGCCAAATGTAATAAACACATTTACAGATAATGATTCAGAATGTCGAGAATAAATTTACCTTGAAATGGTGACCAGAAAGTTACTTAAAAAGTTTTTACTCTTCATCAGGTTCTGGCTAAGGTATCAGTTTTATGCTATGAGTGCACCGTCATTACACGTGTTTAAATTATCAACCAAATTTCGGTAACTTAACGTTTTAAGAATCCCGTTCACATATATGTAATTATATAGGTGGATAATAAATATATAGAAATGTAATTTAGTCAGATAAAGAAGTTAATTTTAGAAGCGAGTCGTCGGTGTAAAGTGTGTCTGTAAACTCGACTGATTGTGGATACGATCCCCACTCGAGGAAGTGAAATATTTTCCTCTGCTTACTCCGCAGTGTGCGGGATTTGTTTTTAATATTTGAAACGTAATATTAATTGTTTCAGGATTAGCGTGGGCGATAATCCCTGGAAAATGGTCTTTCCCGATCCTTGGTTTGAATATAGTGCCTTGGCGTGTTTTCATCTGGTCGTGGTGCGTCCCAGCGTTGCTGTCAGCGCTGGCTCTGCTGTGGCTTCCTGAGAGTCCAAGATACTTGCTTGCCACCAGTGGCCCTGAGAAAGCACTGCCCGTTTTAGCTAGAATGTACGCTTGTAACAAAAGAAGCAAAGAATGCAATTATCCGGTGAGTACTTCACGTATCTGCTGTTTGATCCGAGAATTTAGTGACAGAGACCTCTGTTTTCTAATTTCTGCGCGGACATTGCGTGTCGAATGGCGTAACTTAACTGTACATTGTAGAGAATATAACAATCGTTTGTTGCATTGAAAGTTGCACTCAACGTGCAGTGTCCCGAATACAGGCCAAATGTTTGACACTCGACTTTTCTGCCTATCCTGCTATACCTATATGGAATATAGAGTGTAATGACAGTAATGACTGTGTAGTCCACTCAGGAGACCTTATATATTAAATTAAAGGGAAAGTTTATAACTAAAAGTCTAATCACTATTTTTTCTTTAAAATAAGTTATATGTTTATAAAACTTTTCCGTTAGCAAAAGCCTGACAGACAATGAATGCATGACTACTGGATATTTAGGGTTCCGCACCTGTAAGGAAATAAGGAATTCTTATAAGATCACTTTGTTGTCCGTCTGCCTGTAAGTCTGTCAAGAGCATTTATCTAAGGAACGCTTGGAGACATCGAGTTGAAACTCAGACAACATAGTCACATCTACGGCCCCATGATTTCATGAATAAAAAAACGTATTTCTACATTTACTTAAAAAAGTATATTGCCGCAAAAACGCATATTTTGACGCTATGATGGGAATCAAAATTAATAGGATACTTCCGGTTGACCTAGACCTATGAAATTTAGTAGCTTGTATTTACATGTAGCACTAATTCAGAAAAAAAATTGAAAACTATACATTTGTAGTTAAATGAAATGAAAATGAAAGGGATCTAAGCTAAGCTAAGCTTAAATATAAGAAAAAACTTGACCTCCAAGTTTTGTACGGAACCCTCCGAGATCGAACTACTATTATTTTAAGTAGAAAAAGCATTCAATATGAATAATATACTCACGAGTCACAAACAACAAATATCTTTGTTAAATATAATAAATAAACAGTCAATTAGATAACAAACGTCCTTGGCCAAGTTTAATTTGACATGTAACTCTAATTATATCATTGTTTAAACAAATTAATTATTTATATTTAATGTAGTCTGCATGTTGAAGTCACATTAGAAACTTCAAAACAATGGATAATTTGTTTTATATAGATAAATAGTTCATGGATAGTTCATATACGCCAGTCGTGACTGGACAGGTTGTGGGTTTGATTCCCAATCGAGGACAAATGAAACATTTAAAATTTTCATTTTTTCCGCTTTGGTGTCGAGGCATAGTGCTTTGATTTCTGCTACTCAACAGACTCCAGAATTCGTGCCTCTGCCGCTCTCTCTCTCTCTCTCTATCTACCCTGCTCGATATAGGATGAGATAAAAAATATCTAATATTTCAGGTGGAAAAAATATCGACTGGGAGCACAGAAATATACAAATCTGATGGATTCGTAGGCGCTTTGAAGGACATTACTTTGATGTTTCGTCCGCCTTTACTGAAATGTGTCTGTATATCGCATACGCTAATGTTCGCCGTGTTTATGCTGTAAGTATGTAACCCAATAACAGCTTTGAATCGGCTATCGCGGGCGAGCGAGCGGTCACACTGTTTTGCCTCTGCGCCTAATCTACGGCGCGTGACTAATAAGTGTCTTTATACTTCCCTTGACCTGCCCTGCCATATATAATATAATTAATACATTAATCATTAAGCAGACCACAGGACGCTGGTCCTATCGAGCTTACAGTTATAGGATCTCACGCCACGACGAACTTTATTTTGACTTTTATTTTAATAAAAATCTTATTTTCAGCTCAAGTGGCCTATACGTGTGGGTTCCGGATATACTAAACAGTATGTTACACAGTTCAAGTGAGAACAGCATTTGTCATATAATTCACGACAAATTTGAAACTTTGAGGAATTTGACGGTAAATTAATAATTTAATATCTATTTTCTGTAGGTTCCATTAATTTCACGTTGTATTCCACATATAGGGTACACAGAGGCGACCAAGCGAGTGTTAAGACACTCCGTTCCCCACTTTCCGCCAATTTTTTTCAGGCAATGCTTGAAGGCCTTAGGATAATTTAATTTCGACACGTTATTTAGTTGATGTTTTTTACATTTTCAAGGTGATATCAACAAACACAACCTGCCAATCGGAGATAGCCGTGCGAGTGTTCCCTATATCGATGGGCATGGGCGCCGTGTTCGCCGTCATGTACCTAGCTATAGGCGTGTTCATTGGGAGGTTGGGCCGGAAGACGATTTATTGTAAGACATTTTGTAGCACCTAGTGTTGAGACACTTGTCAGCTTAAAAGTGAAAACAGAATCATCAGAATTGTTTCTCTCAGTCAAAATTTGTGAGGTAACACAAACAAAAAAATACAGTCGGATCAATAACCTCCTTTCAATGAAGTCGGTTCAAAAACAATATATGATTACTATGGTGAACACAATAAACATTAATTTGTCTATAATCGGGTTGATCATATAGAGAAAACCTACAATTAATTTAATAACAACATGTATTGTAATTAAATATTTTTTAGGTCATCTCTCAGACTCTGTTTAATCAAATGTTTTTTTGTGAATTAGATAATTATGTGTCGTCCTAGATATTTTGAATCAAATAAAATGTATAATGACAGGTGTTTAAATAGATATATAACAAAGACGAATATTTAAAAAGTCTGAAAATAAAAAAAATACATCTATTTATTTTTTTAATTTTTTTTTCAGCTTCACGCTATATCCCGCACACAGAAGGGTAGGCAGAGGGAACGTCGGTGTTAAGACACTCCGTTCCCCACTTTCTGCCGAATTCTGGAGCCATTGCGTGTTGAGTGATTTTATTTCAGAATAACCTTTGAATTTTACTTAAGAATTACTTAACATTTTCATTTTCTCGCTCTGGTAAGTAGACAAAGAGAAAACGCGGCGTTGAGTACCACTATCCATCACGCGTCTCGACTACGTGGTGCGTAGGGTAGTAGTGTCTTAACACTGGATTTGTTCTGCTTATTCTGCTGTATGCTGATACAGTGTGAAGCTTCAACTGTTCTTCTCTTTCACAGCAAGTATAATGGTGATCTGTGGCATCGCAACAGTGGGTGCGGCGTTCGTTCCCCAGGGGGGGGCGGCCACTGCGCTACTCATTCTAGCGCTGTGTTCTGGATGCTGCGCGTCCATACTTGCGACTATTGCTGTTGACGTGTTTCCTACTTGTTTGAGGTAAGATATGTAGCACTTTCGAATCCGATAGACATTTTTATCAAGTCAATTTTAACATTATTAATCGAATATGACATAAATTTCCTTTCGACACAATCATGTTGAATGTGTCTACGATATCAATACGCGATAAATATGGTTTGCGCACTATTTTTGGCAAATTTTGTATGAAATTACTTTTATTTTATTTTTATTACAGAGCAATGGCGATGTGTGTTATGTATATGGTGGGTCGTACCGGAGCGGCAGTGGGTTCAAATTTATTAGGGGCGACTCTGGACATGCATTGTCAATTAGCTTTCTCAATTTTTGGAATTTTCACTGCAGGTAAGCTTAAATATTTAATTATTTTCTTTCTTTTTGTTTTATTATGCTGCCCTGGCACAGGAGCACAAGGGTGTGACTGTAACGCGACGATTGTGGGGTAATATTCATATCTTCACTCTGGCACCAACGCAATAACCCGGCGTTGAGTTTCGCCACTACACACGCAATGCCTCGAAAAATTCAGCGATATCAGAATGGGGAAGCGTGTCTTTACTCTATGTTCCCTTTGCCTACCCTGTTATACATAATTTTTTTAATAATGTATTTTTTCTTATATTTCAGGATCAACGTTACTTATAATATTTTGGCCGAAACCGGAAAGCGTGAGAGAGGAAATGGAACGGAAGGGTCTCACATATTGATATAAATAAGAGGAGAAAGGCAGACGGAGAGAAGAGAAGAAGAAAACTAACCCTGTGTGCTTATGAGACTGATTTTGATTACATATAATATGTAAATGTGAATATATGTTTCCTTATAAGATGTAATTATCTAAATAAAGTATGTTTGATTTATATATAGTTTTTTTATATAAACAAAAAATCCTTTTTAGGTTTTGTATTTAGTAATATAATGAGACCATCGTGACGGCATATGATTTTAAATGTGATGGTTGTGTGTTTGAGCCTTAATCGGCCAAATGAACTTTTTTCTTTCTTTTTTTCTTCTTTTTTTCCTGGTTACCTAGTGCTAAGACATTCCGTTCCCACTTAAATACCCTCGTTCCACACATTCCGCCAAATTTTCGAGACATTGCGTGTTAAGCGACGGAATACAACACCACGCTTTACCTAGCCAGAACCTACCTTTACCAGAACGAATAAAATCAATATTTTGGAGAAAATTCTCAAATGTAAGCTAAAAAATTATACAGTGTGTATATTTAATAAATTTTATAAATTATTTTAAAACTAGCGCCATCTATTATTTATAACTCTAACTATTTCGAGTTGTATTTAATAAGTACAATTAAGTTTCCTATTCTTAATGGTAGATGTCGCTACGTTTAACAGTTCAAATCTCATTCAAGGGATAAAATGTTAAAATTATAGGTTAATGTGTGAATGTAATTGAGAGGATGGATCTCATGACGCTGGGTGCACTTGAAGCTATAAAAATATATAGATTAAGTCTAGTTAAGCGTTGAATACCGTCAACTGACGTGCAACACGGAAATACGTACGTGGAAGGGGTCAAAATATGAAGGACGCGCTTATTTACTAATAAATAAATATTCAGCTTACTTACCAACACATCAAACATATCTGAGCAAAAGTAAATTTTATTACTATAAGACATACAATTTATCAATAGAATATAAAAAATATTGAGCACACAGCGTTTGACTCTAAGCATTATGGGGATTGTGAGTTCGATCTCAAGCACGGGGCAGATAATCACTTCAGATTTTCTGCCTTAGAAAGATAAAACACGGTTTTAAGATCCGCCACTCATCAAGCAATGTCTACCGTCTAAGGTACTCTTTGCCGACTGTCCTATTACTGTACCATAATTGCATAATTTAGGTAATATTTTTTTTCCAGGATCTGTTATTTTCCTTCCTTTTGGTGTGAAAGGGTTGAAGTGACAAATGTCATTCATTATTTAACGATTTACTGTTAATATCCCTCTAGGAGTATTCTAACTTGGCATATTTTGTCACCTTGTTATAGTTTTTTTCGTAATTACAGTTTACGAGGATACTTAACAAAGGGTTCCTTTTTAACTGATACTCAAATGCTTTGGTAAAAAAAATGTGATTTTTAACTGCATTTTTTCTTTACACTGTTGTTTTCTATATATTGTGGTGTAGGCAGAGAATGGACTATATCAGACGCAGGAATAATACGTGATTTGACATTTACAAAGTGTTATTCTGTCATGTATACTAATAATGGAAAAATATTTTAGATTACGTTTAAAAATTTTAACTTTACCATATATATATATATATATATATATCGTCCTCTTTTCTTTATTTTCGATCGATTCGAGAAAAAAAATATCCAAATGCATATACATGCATACCACATAACAGTGATCCTTCGTGACGCAGGGACACAGCGCTTGACTGGAAGTGCGACGATTATGGGTTCGATTTCCACTCGGAGATATAAATTTTCATATTCTCGTCTTATAATATGGCAAATAGCGAAGTTGAATTCTGCCACTGAACACGCAAATGTCTCGAAACTTTTACAATAAATGTACATTAAATATAATTTCTAAATTCTTCTTTATATATGGTATACAGCGTGAAGCAAAAAAAAAATATTTCTTTTTATTCTAATATCGCTCGAAAAGCATGTTGATAAACGTTTTATGATAAAATAGCGGTGTGGTATCATTTAAAAAGCAAAATTATCCCAAAAAACCGCCGATCTCGCCGCAGCACAGGTAGATACTTTTTATGGATCTATTCAATTTGAGGACCGCATCTCAAATTTACATTTTTTTAGCTTCACGCTGCACATAGCTAGGTAAGTTGAGGGAACCCGAACTTAGTGTAAAGAAACTCCATTTCCCTTGAGACACTTTCATTATCCACTTTCCATAGAATTCTGAAGACATTGTTGAGTGGCGGAACTCAACGCCGCGCTTTCCCTCGACACCAGAGTGGAGAAATGAAAATATTCAATATTTCAGTTCCTCGGTCCACTCCACAGTAGGAATCAAACTCACACGCTTGTGCCCATGCGCCAGACTTGTTTCGACACGCGATGCTTATAAAGGTCTAATAAATTTGACGACATCTCAAGTTTATACCGTTTTTTTTTATTATATCTTTTGTACAATACATGGAGATTCCTTCATAATATATTTCATTTGTTCGAGTGGGAACCGAACCCACAACTCGTCGCGTTCACACTCTGTCCCCCTGCAACTCCGACTGGCCTCTATTTCAGTTTCTCGCTAAAAGTCAAAGAGTCAGTGTAGTTTCGTGAGGGCTAATTAAAATGATCCAACATAAGGAAAGGGCGTCCGTGGAATTACTGTATTTAACGAATTGCTTTTAAATTAGGCTTCGGTACGTTATTATTGAAATTTTCAATTGTATATTTTTTTGAACGACTATAGAAAAATACTGCAAATACATACGCAAGTACGCGGCACCTACAGAGTACACGTTTACTTATGTATAGTGTAATATATATTTTAAATAGGTACAAATTTTTTTTATTATAGTCAAATGAAGCCATCGTGGCACATCGGCACAGCGCGCAGCGTCTGTCTGTAAAAGCGATGGTTGCGGATTCAGTCAGGGGAATAAATTATTTTTATTTCTGATATAGTCAAAGCGCGGTGTTAAGTTCCGCTACTCAATAACGCAATGTTTAGAATGATCGGTGCGTGGTGAAACACCATGAAACATTAGGAAGTAATACTAGGTCCTCTTTAGGTCACAAGGGTGTGGCTGTAACGCGACAGTTGTGGGTTCGATCCCACGCGAGGAAGTGAAATGTTTATTTTTATATTTCCATTTATTCGCTCTGGTGTCGACGCAAGGGGCGTTAAATTCTGGCACTCAATTCCCATTGCAACCATTGCAATGCCGCCAGAAATCGGCAGAGAGTGGGGAACGGAATGTCTTAACACTAGGTTCTCTCTGCCTACCCTGCTGTGTGAGGGATACGGCGTGAAGCTGATATTATCTTTTTTACCCCACATAAATAACAGATCGTACTAATACATTAAATTTATTCTTAATATCACTAATAAATACAGTGACAATATATCGAATACGTTCATAATAGACACTGTGACCACCCCACGTAATGTAATATCAGGTTAGAGGCGCAATATGGTTAACCTTTGTGTCAACCGTTTTATATATTATTGTTTTACATAACATAAACTATAAAAAATATAATATATACAGTATTATATAAAAACATCGTTTTTATATAATAACTCTGTATATTTCATAATAAAACTACTACATCAGGATGTGAAAAATAAAATATACACGTTAACTTTATGAGAATTCAATCAAGACGTAAAGTCAGAAGCAATAATATGTGTTAATAATTGTTTTTCGGCAATTTCGGGCATTTAAAATTTGTCAAAACTTATAATATTGTAATATTGTCAAAACAATGATTTATAATTTTTTTTGTGCGTTTGTTCACATTTATCTCAGAAACGGCTTAATCTATCCTGCTGTGTGCAGGATACGGCGTGAAGATGTTAAAAAAAATATGTAGTTTAAGCGGGCGAAGCCGCGATTGGGTCGCTAGTATTCTATAAGCTTCTACTAATCAAACGCTCTAACCGAGCCCATCTAAACGGACAAATTACATTTTACCTTATTTTTTTTTATTGAAGTAACGCACGTGCGTCGTGTCACGTGGCCGATGGCAACCGTCGTGCCATATGTCGCGGGTTCGAGACGGTGCGAGGCAAATTTGAATGTTTCTGTTGTAATTATGTTGTTTTTATGTGTTGCGTATTATTGACTATTTTTTGTGTGTTATTGTTTTTTGAAATTTTAATTATAAATATAAAAAATATTATATAAATACTATAATAATAATATATGTATATATTAAAATTTGAATTATTTAGGCTTCCTGCGCCTATGAAAACTAAATTTATTTACTTTGTTGGTTTTATAAAAATAAATATTAAAGTTTGTATATATGTCCACAAATTTCTCGAAAACTAAAAGTATGTGACTTTCAGTTTCGGATATGATTTCTTATTTAAATATTGTTCACCTACTCTTAGGGAGCCATCCATTGTTTTCATCTGACCGTTCTGTTCAGTAGTTTTTGAGATATGAATATTTTGGCATATCTAAGATACCTATAAATAGAATAGAATAAATTTATTTTTTACAATACCTATTTACTTGGCTAAATGAAAGGTTTTTTAAGTCGTTCAAGATAATTGAACCTACTTCAAATACAAAATAATATAGTTATCATAAAAAAAACCATGTAACACCATAAGGCACAACTAGTTCCCTTCGAATTCCATCGTTTCCATATAGTCCTATGCTAATGATGGTCAGACACCGTGAATCATTCGTTAGCCATTACTGATAGGATCGCCAAATGTTCGAAACGTTATATCTTATAATTAACCCCTATAAAATGGGGGATGGAAACCGGTACACTTCGGTTATGGTGGAAATTATATGTTGCTTTGGTTATGAAATATAAAATATTTACTAAATTACTCGAAAGTGAAAAAAAAAAAAAATTTTGTAGATTGTTTTCATAATTTTTCGGCAATTTATTACTATATTTTACATTATCTTAAGAGTTTGCTTGGTTGTAAACGTCAATCTCAAAGACTGAGAATTACCAAGGGTACAAAACGGTAAATACATAATATTTTACGTTATGCTTATGTTTTATTATATATAAAAATAGTCTATATAATATATAGTGTAGTTTGTATTATTAGTACGAGTACGTAGAAGGTACTCACTCTTACTCTCTAACTGTGCAGTCCTGGGTCCATATTTATAAATCACTCTCAAGCCTGAGATCGATCAAGAGATGCTATCTTTAAACATAGATACACACAGACAGATAGAAGAGCGTTGCAGACCCTAAAAACTAAGATAAACTATGTACTTCCCGTTTCTAATAATTTTGCTTAACTCTGCACATATGAACGTAACTCTGCCATTACTAAGAGACTGTGGCGGACGGCCGGAACTAAACGACGTACAACGCTGAAATTTAACATAAAAGCACATTAAGAGACAATGTTTTGAAATGTCTATGGTAACAAAATATATTTAATCACATGAGTTCACGAGTCAGATCATCAGTTCACCAGTCAAACGTCAAATGAAATTGAGGGCTGCCACTGGATTTTATATGAAACTTTTAACTTTTCATGTACATAAAGTGTCAAAAGTCAACATAAGGTCAATTGGCCATATCGTGGGAACCTCACCACCTGTTCACAGTCAGTTTGTCAGTTTGTCTACCATCTTTACGTATTACTCGCACTTTTCCCATACATCCCCATAAGGCACGGCCAACCACCGTGACGGTGCCCTCAGAGAATTATATGCTAATTATATTAGCTTGTAATGCTCTTTTAATTAACTATAAGTTATTTTTAAAAAATTTCAGCGTACTGTTTTACCCGAACGGCAGGGAAGACACAGGGAACGCAGTGTAGTGTAGTGTCGAGATCCTCTTTTTTATGCGCTGCTCTGTTTTATGAGCTAAAGACATTAAGTGTTGAGTAGTGGAACTTTACTCAAAAATGAAAATAATAAAATCACCCGAATAAAACTATAACAGTCCGACACTGTGCCATTGTGCCACGACGGCCTCGATCATATTAAAATTTGCGAAAAACCAACAAACACTTTAGAAAATTACAGTTTTTAACTAAAAAATAACAGTCATTAAAGAAATAAAACCATTATGTGGAATAAAAGAATAAAAATAAAAGCTCTAGCGTTGAGACTTGGAAGCCAATAAGCCACGGATTTAATTGGTTTGGCGTAAAACGTTGATAAGTTCACAGAGCCGTCAAATACTAAATAACGTACAGATGTGACTCAAGTACAAAAGGAACATAAGTACAGTAAGACCGTAGGGTAGATAAAAGAACATAGTCTTAAGACACTCTGCTCCTACTCTCCACCCTATTTCCGAGACATACAGTTTTAAGAAACACCTCGAACCTCAACAACGCGTTTTGTCTTGTTACCAGAGCGTGGAAATAAAAATGTTAAATAATTAAGTCCCCGGAATTGGAATCGAACCCACATTCTGATGTATAAGCATATTAGATTTTGACTTTGAATTTTAGTTCCTGAGATCCACGTTCAATGAATCAAAATCTTCATCTTTATAATATTAATATACATAGAAACACAAAAATTTTAACATCACCAAAGCTAAAAGCTAATCTTTGATGAACCAGCAATCACCTCCCTAATACGAAGCGATGATTTATTGCCACCGATCCAGCCGGATGTTTGTTTAGCCCATTATTATACGTCGGTAGCGTCTCCCGTCGACGCCTCAAGTGTTTGAGTCGATCTGCTTTATTCATCAAATAATCACTTATTTTAGAGTTTCTGATAAACTTATTATCTTTTTTGAAGGTTGGTCAGGTGCTGTGGTGGAATTGGCTTGTATTATGGTATGGCGGTGTGGGTACGATTTTTACTGTGTCAAAATTATTCATCATGCTTATCGGAAACTTAATAAACTTGATGGGAACGGAGTGTCTTAGTATAATGTTCCCAGGCTTCCTCTGACCACCCTGCTGTGCGTGAAATTTAGTGTAGATTTAAAGAAAAAGAACACATGTAGATCTCTTGCTATAGTAAATCTTATAGTAAACCTAAGTTCTTCAAAGTTTCATACTTTCTAAGAAAGAACAATTGATCAATTTGTTTATTAATTGTAGTAATTAACTAAACAATTATTACTTGATTATTTTCCGCGTGTACCAGCATAGGCAGAGGGTTCCGTTCCCCATTTTCTAACAAATTCTGGAGGCATTCTTTGTTGGGTGGAAGGACTCAAAGCCGCGCTTTGTCTCGACACCAGAGCGAAGAATGAATGGATGATTGGGATCGAACCTACAACTGTCGTGTTACAGTCACACCCTTGTGCCGCTGCATCACGACGGCCTCAGTATAAGACCATTTTACAATAATCATAGACACATGCTAGAATTACACTAGAAGGTCTTTATAACGAATAAGATATGCTTCGTTGCATTTTTAAGTATAAAACCTTTTTTTTTGGTAAATTGACGTAAAATCCACAATCCACAATTTACCAATTTTCGATAAACGGTAAACTTCTGTTGTTCCTAACAACGCTATAAAATGACCGCCTAAATTACACTAGTATAAGTTTTTTTTAATGATATTTTGTCTGTTTGATTGTTGATTATAATTTGACTAGTTAGAATGACTGATAGCATTTTTTTGAACAACAAATATATATATATTTTTTGTAATTATATAGATAACTCTTTGGTGCATCTATATAGATATAAAAACAAATGTCTGTTCGTGTGTCTATCTGTTTGTCTGTTCGCTATAGACACCGAAACGGCCGAGTCGATTGGCGTGGAATTTCGAGGAGTTGTTCCCTGGCTTCCCGGGATGGTTATAGGCTAGATAGATCCGGAATCCAGAAATGTATTTTCTTTTATTTTACGCTGTTGTCCGACGTTGTGTGGGACGTGTTTTTCCCCGCTAAGCCAACAGCTGACTGCACTAAACTTCGCGCGAGGGAATCGTTGGCGTTAGGTTACGCCACTCAATATGCAATTTCCTTAGAGGTCGTCGTGGCGCAAAGGCACAAGGGGGCGACTGTAAAGGCGGTTGATGGGTTCGATTCGAATGTCGAATGTTTTCGTTTTTTCGCTCTGGTACCCAGGCATAGCGCGGTGTTGAGTTCCACTACTCAATGCCTCAAATACTTTTAAGTAATTGTAGAACAGAAGTATCTGAATGGAAAGCGGAGTGTCTTATACTAGGTTCCCGGGTTCACTCTGCCCAACCTGCTATGTTGAATACAGCATGAACTAAAACAAAAACCTTTACTTTCTCTCTACCCATGAGCATATAAAACAACGATCTATAATTCATTATTTCCACACCGAAGCGAGGCGCCAAATCGTAAACCGAAAATTTCTATAATAAACGTTCGATCCTCAGCCGATATATAATCAGCGGTAATCGCCTCGTTTCGTATTTAGACGATATTACAAATTATAACCTTTAAATTTTGTTTGTTTTTCAATATTTTTTTTTTCAAGTTTTTAGTTTAGTCGGATCGTAAAATAGAAGCGATGGTAAATAATTACATTGCCAAGTGTAGAGAAGGACGAAAGTGTTAGGTTTTTTTTTTACTTTCTGTTTTGTCTTGCGTATTGCATTATGAGAATTCTATACTAAGTATAGTAATATATTACTATATATTACTATACTTAGTATATACATTATAAAGTTGAAAAAAAAAATCCTTATTTAATAATTTCGTTGTAACCCACTGTGTGCGCGTTTAGTAATAATAATACAAAGAAATAATATAAATAAGTACAACTTATATGTAAAAAGTGCTTCAACGTACACTCACAATGACACGGGTTCAAATTCGGCCAATCGGCAAATCTCTGTTAAAAATTACCTATATATCAACAGAATCCACAAATTACGAATACAAAAAAAAAAGATAATAAAAGCCACCGCCAAAACCGACGAAGCATTGAAACTGTCATATTTAAAATTAATACAAAAAAATATTTAAAAAAAATACGCTCCTTACCGATGACAAAACAATATTTGCTTAATGAAATACCTCATAATTATTCGCACGCATATTTGTTCATAGATGCCGATAGATACCTTAAAGGTGTCCTTTCTAGAAGAAATAAGATTCAAAATTCATATATCTTGAAATTATACAATTATACAAATCGTTTTAGTTAAAATAGAACTTTAAGCCTCATGTTACAAAGTATAAAGGAGAATATTAAATAACGAAAGTGACCAAGTAGAGCAAAATCGGTAAACCTTTTTTCGGCGTGACAAAAGACTTTTTTTCTATGTCGGTGGCCGGCGCCTGCGCACTGACTCGCAAATTTTACTTCCTATATGTCAAATAATTGTGGTTTTTTTTTCAATGTTGTTCAAAGGTTTTAGTAAAAAAATGCAAATAAGCAACTTATTATCATAAATACTTGAATACTTATGACAGGTGCCGACTTTTGATGAAAAAAAGCGTTTATTTAGTTTTTTTTTGTTGTTGTTCTTCTTCTTCTTACTATAAATACTACTACAACTAACTGTTGAATAGTATTTTTAAAACAAAATAAATAATTTTTGTTTGAACATATTTCTATTGATTGGCTGTTTGTGTAAATTAGAAAATGTATAAGGTTAAAAATTTTGATTTTATAATATATGCGTAATGTTGTTATTATTACATAATGTAGAGATTTGATTACAATAATTCAGTGAGACCGTCGTGGCACAAGGGTGTGGCTGTAACGCGATAGTGGTGGGTTCGATCTCCACTCGGTAGAATGAATTATTATTTATGAACATTTTCATTTTTCTCTCTGCCACCAAGACAAAAACCCGCCGTTTAATTTCCCCAACTAATGCGTTGAAAAGTCGGCTGAAAGTGGGTAACAGAATGTATTAACATAAGGTCCCTCTGCCTACCCTGCTATGCGCGAGAAACAGCGTGAAGCTGATTTATTTAAATAATATTTAAGAAATATTAATAACTTACTTAAAAATATATATTTAATAAAAAATAAAAACATGTGACATTGTCATCGGTAGCTAACAATAATATCCCATACAAATAGTACATACAAGTATATAAAAACGGGACACTAAACCTCTTATTACAGGTACAGGTCTCCATATACTCGTACGTTTCCCAGTACAATAGTGTCCTTGAACATTGATACGGTAAAGAAATTCAATTGAAAATATCCTTTATGTTGTTTGTATATTATCAACTACTGTGTGCCGTTTACAGTAGCGTGAACAAAAAGGATGTAAGACACATTTTTAGTTTTTCTTTGCATAATTACGTGAGTGAGAAATTAACATCTTTATATTAATAATACATATAAGTCACTTCGTTTGCTACTTTCCGATCGTTTTAGTAGTCATCTCCTACATTAATAATAATTGTTGTTAATCTGTGAGAATATTATTTTATTTTTAGTTTGTTTACACATAACAGAGCAGGCAGTGGCAACCTGGGAACATAGTATTAAGATATTCCGTTCCCATTGAGACACTGCTGTATCCCACTGAATATTAATGTACATTGTGGCTCATCACACTTTAGGAAGAAAATAACACTCAAAATGTTGTCGTTAACGAAGACGTAACTACTAGTTTCATAGAGAAGTACCGTCGATAACTATATAGATTTATAAAATATAGCAATCTATTAGAAAAAATATGAAGCCTTAGTGCCACAGTAGAGCAACGTCTAACAGTCAACGCGATAGTTACGAGTTGATTTCTACTGATATAATCAATAAATCAAATCAGCTTCACGCTGTGTCCCGCTCAGAGCAGGGTAAACAAAGGGAACCTAGTGTTAAGACACTCCGTACCCCATATTCCACCGAATTCTGGAGGCATTGCGTGTTGAGTGGCGGGCCTCAATGCCGCTCTTTGCCTGAGCGAAGAAATGGAAATATAAACGTAAATAAATATTTACGTTTATATTTCGAACCCACGACCACCGCGTTACAGTCACACCCCTGTGCTGCTGTGCCACGATGGCCTCAAATTCCTACTGATTGTATTTAATTATTTTTATTTCACTGATCAGATATACAATAAAACATGGCGTTCATTTCCACCGATAGAAAACACAATATCTCAAAGACTCGGTGGAATGTGCAAAATATTATGTGTTAATATGAAATAAGAGTAGTTTAACACTAGATTCCTTCTGCTTATCTCGTAACAATACAACGTTTTTTTTTTAAATAAAATAATTCTAAAGTTACTCTCTTTTGCTTATAAACTAACATAATCGTGCAAAAAATTCAGTCTTACATTATTATATACAGTATCTTTTGTAGTACCTTGCGTGATCTTTGTGGGTAGGCGCTTTTCATCGAACAATCGCTTAATACACCCGTGGCAAGGGCGAAGCACCGCTCACTTTGGAGGTCAAAATATAAGAAAAGAGGTGTTGGCGGTGACCCAGTTTCACTTTTGTTATTATGAAATATGAAAAATATATGTAATTCATACGATAAATATGACCAAAATTGAGAACAGAATCTACTACTATCACTATGAAATGTGAAGAGGTAGGCGTAATTTTATAAAATTTGAAACTTTAAAAATAGAGCTCAGTAATTACAAAAATGAGTTTGAATAAAGAATATTTTTGTATCCACGTCACGTCTATTTAAAAAAAACGGACAAGCGCGAGTCGGACTCTCTTTCTGAAATTGAAGCCTAGCTTCGCTATCTTACTTTAGCAATATAGATTTATCCCTGTTCTTGGTTTTTGTAGTGTTTTATACATAAATTTTTAGGTAAGGGATTAAAACAAAAAAATTATAAAAAAAGGGAAACTCATATCATTTAAAGAACTGGTGCTATCAAAACAATTATTTTAAATGTTTTTCTTCTTTTTTACAAAATTAAAGTTTTAACTGACGTCCGATGTGTGATCGCTTCAGGCGAAAGTCCACACTTTCAAGTGTTGAATCAATTTTATATTATTATAATAATTTATTACAACAATACAGAGGCTGATACTCTAATTTTACTCCTTAGGCACCTTATTGTTATATAAAAAATATTTATATAATAATTTAATTGGACGCCAATAAGTGTCAAAATTATTTCAAGAGTCACAAAGAAAATTATTTTATATATTTCTTTAGATTCACTCTACATTTCACATTTAGCGTAGGTTAGAAAATGAAGCACATTCATTCCCCCGAATAGAAATAGATCCCGTAACTGTCGCATCTATTGTTAGACTCTCTGCCGCTGGGCTGGCTGGCTGATCCACAAAAAGTAATTTATAAATTAATTTAATCTATATTTTATCATTCAGCTTTAACTAAATATGCATTGACTTATATAATAAAAATAAATAGTCTGTTTGATTGAACGCGGTAATCTCATGAATATCTAGTACGTAAGACCACATAATAATACAAGAAATAGGTATCTATCTATTTCTTTCTTTCAATATTTACAACTGAATTGATAGACTTATCTTTTAAAAGATATATAACAAAAGTTATATCAATGTATTAAATAAAGACCATTTTATTTGTCAACGCTATAAAAGGATTTCTAAGTAAAGTCATGATAAAATGATGTAATAACTAAATGAATCCACACATCCCTTCCGTGTTCTCTGGTATTTGAACCCGCTTCCTCATAGGTAATCTCGGCAATCACTCAATGACATTCCTAATAAATTGCTGGAAGTAGCTCCAGCTCAAAGACCGTGCGTGACGTATTTCTTAAGCTTGTACTACACTTTGTATAAAGTATATAGTTTATCAACAAATATTATTTATATACTGAAAAAATATAATATAAGAAGGCTGGAAAATATGTTTGGTTAAATGCGATAATCTCAGGAAATAGTGGTTCGACTTGAAAAAATAAGTAATCTCTAATAGAATGGACTTTACGCCATATTAAATCATTTAATACGCTTTATTCGGCGAAAATCCACGCCTTCTGTTGTATATATAAATTGAATTAAACTTGATTCATCGAAAATAGTATGAAATTTTTAGAATTATATTGTTACAGTAGTAGAATAGCTATAATAGCTTAATTCTGGTGTGTCTAGCGTGCGCGTGCGCATTGTAACAATGTGAGCTAGTAATGTTGCGTTTATATGTAATTTCTTTGTTATTTTCCTTCTATGTACATATTATATTGTGCTGTCATTCTTAGCCCGCATAAACATTTCACTCTCAGACCTTCGTTTAATTTTAAGCCTTTACTTGGTGAGTTGGGAGGAATGCAGAGTAGTGTCTTAATACTTGGCTCTCTCTGCCTACCTTGCTATGCAGGATATACCTCTCAATCCAGTGCCTCCAGAATCCAGCGGAAAATGGGAAACGGTGTTTTAACACTAGGTACCCTGCTGTGTGTGGGATACAGTGTGAAGTTAAATAAAAGGTTAAACATAAGAAATCTTTTTTTATATTTATTATCTACATATGGATGCGGAGTGTCTTAACACTAGGCTCTCTCTACCTACCCTGCTACATGCGGGATACAGCGAGAACCTGAAAAAAATATCTACCATCCAGCGTTTAAATTTACCAAAAAAGGAAATTGCAATATTATAAATATAGAGGTATTTTCAACCGGAACAGTGCAGTGTTAGAATAACTGTTATTAAGAACAAACCTCACACGACGAGAGTCAAAAGGCGTTAAATATCTCAGCTTCTACGCACCGCCCTGTAATTTATCTAATATGTGTAGATAAATACATAGATAGACAGATACATCTATTAAATAATATTTTGACAAACATTAGCTAATATTGATATGTTTTGTGAGATCCCTAAACCAATTTCAGTGTAAAGTAATAAAAAGTTGCAATGATTTTTGTCAGTCAAATTATGCGAGAATATCGATTGGTCTCATCATGATAACATAAAGGAAGAGAAAGAAGGAAAGTGTCGAGGAAAAGAAGTTCCTAATCAGAAGAATAATTATTTTATGCTATATATATATCTACAGTCGCACTCGGAGACTTAGATTAATGTTAAGTAAAAAATTAAAGCGGATAGAGTATTAACCTTCGTGGCGCAGTAAGACAGCGTCTCACTGGTAACGTGAAGGTTGTGAGTTTGATGACTATTCAAGGGAATTAATTATCTTTTTAAAATTCGGTCGGATAACATGATAAAATGAGACGTTGAGTTCCGACACCTAACACACTTTATCTCTAAAAAGAACTTATGCGGGAAAAAATATGAAATAGCCGATGCAATACCTAGAGGGCGCATTCCTAGTGGTATATTAGTTATGCAAGAAAATTAAAAATCGGTCAAGTGCGAGTCGCAAGCGGTGGTGAAGGAATGTAAAGGAGAGATGTCTAGCATTATCTATAAAAACGGCCAAAAAATCACATTTGTAATATGAGAGCTCCCTTAAATATTTATTTTATACTGCTTTTGTAATATTCGTTATTATTATAGTCGGTATATACAATCTGTAAAAAAATCAAAAATGTAACTATCTCGGACAGAGTGTATCTCGGTGTATCTGTCCATCTGTCCGGTGCGGGAGTAGTCTGTCAGCAGACCTAGACCTAGTGTCCTAGTGTAGTGTGATATTCTGTTTTTCGTTCTCTTTCTACATAATTTTTTAAATTAAACCGTTTTTTCCTACAGAAATCAAGCAAAGTAATAAGAAATCGCCAGTCTAAATAACGATAAAACCAATATCCGCCAGCATCCACCGTGTGTGGCCCTTATTTAAAATTTGCATAATAATATGAATTATTATAAATTAGTTCACTTTATTGTAAGATTGTTATAGACTAACTTTTGCTTTCGACTTCGCCCATAATATGGATAAAATAAGTAAGAGCTATGAATGACAAATGACATTCTAAGTACTGAAGATCTGACCACTGGTACTATGGTCTCGATAAATGGACAAAATATTAGTACCTAAGATTAGCTCGTTCAACCAAACAAACACAAGTTTTACAAGTATATTATTAGTATAGATAGATTTTTTTTGTCAAACCCTAATAGGGACTCTCAATCTACCTATTGTTTAGTATCTCAGATAAATTGATATTTTATGCGGACATATATTAATAACTTAATATAAATAATGATATATAATTTATCATTTAGCTTAATCTTGTTTGAGCTCGTTGAGCTTTTTAAGAAGCTTTTTAGAGTTTTTTTGTTTTGTGAAACAAAAATTGGCATTAATTATAATTATAGTTATCATAAAAAAATCTTAAAGGATTTAAATTATTTGAGATAAGGTTTTTTGTCCTACTTACTTTTTTATTTAAATTCTTTATATAGTATAATATTTAAATTATACAAAAATTAAAGCGATATAAGCAAAAAAACCTAAAACACTTCCATTGATTACGCAACAGGTACACTGATTTGACACTAATTATTTATTATATTTTATATTTCATTTATCTCAGATTCACACTACATCAGGACATTGCAGTATAGGCAAAGGGAACCTGGAAAGTGTTAAGAGACAGTCCGTTCCCATTAAGACACTTCCATTCTCCACTCTCTACTGAATCCTGTTGGTATTCCTATATGTGTTGAGTGATGGAATTCAACGCCGCGCTTTGCCTAATTAACAGAGCGAGGAAATTGAAATATTAATTATATCAGTTTCTCGAGTGGATGTCAAGCCCACAACTTATCTCAATTGTATTTATGAGTGATTTTATGTAACGTGCAACATGTTTTGAACTGCAGAGTTATATGAGAAAATATATTATTAGAGTAGAGTAGAGTAGAGTAAAGCAGAGTAGAGTAAAAAAATCAATTCTATAATTTTTATCATTACCATATTAATCTAATCCAAACATCGCTTCACCGATATACTTAGGAGAAAGGTTTTTTTTTCTACAAAAAAAGCATCGCCATGACAAGATTGGACTTAACTAACTTTGACAGTCGGAAGTGAACCCGGAACGTATCGGTAAATAACCAACCCTTGCCTCCCGTATACAGTTACGTTTGGCCCCTTTTTTTAAGTTCTCTAGCAAATTGTTCCCGTTACAGCAAGCTACGTCTTCGATTACAGTTTACTTCGGTGTAAACGTTTTGTGGCTTGAAAAAGTTTTCTTTTTTTCTTTTGTATATGGTTATTTTTGTTTTCTTCGATGTTTTATAAGTACTGATATTATTGGCTTAAAGGTTACATCGTGTATAGCAGGGTAGGACGAGGTAATGTTACGTTCCTCCGGTTCCCAACAAAGCCGCAGAAATTACGTTATATTCGTATATAAACAAACTAATTTTCTAGTTCTAAAACAATGAAAATCGCGTCATTATTATAAGAGAGTGTACGTTCAGCTGACGCAGTTAGACAATATGAATTTGGATTTCGATACTTATTTACAGAAAAGGTATAAAAAATTTGAATGTACCGAGATTTGAACCCGCGCCTTCTGTAAACAGCATAAGCACTTTTGACCTTTGACGAGACGTCTCATTAAATCCCGTTACGTTTAAATTTCTTTACGTCGTCTAAAAATTCACTAAATAATACCTTAAAATTATTTAAAAAAATGATTCCAGCAAACTATATGCAAAATGGAGCACGGAGTGTCTTATCACTGTGTTCTGTTTTCTCAACTCCCTCTAAAAATAGAAAAAAAAAAGTACCCAACATATCCAAATCTAATGTTATTTTGACATGACAGTCGTCAGCGTGTAAATATTTAATACTGAGCTTATTTTTTAGAATCGTTTCACGCCCCATTAGCCCTCCATTGGTGATCGGATTTCGCGGCACAAAAAGTTCTTAATTCTCACTTGCCATTCTATATGTTCTTGTTTTATGAAGTATTTTCTACCATTTTTGTACACATTACGCAGCGTTGAGTTCCGCCACTCTATTCTGCCCGTCTATTATATTATTATTTTTTTTATTTCACAATAACATTTAAAATAATAATATAACAAAGTCTAATAGGATTRTTATTTCCAATATTGCAATATTTAWAGCTTTATCTATGTCTAGCTAGTCTAACTCTTYTCTTCTGACCAATACCTGAGTGCRTCTATTGTTCTTGGTAACTACTTGTTTGTAAAAGATATCGAGACGTTACTACATTTTAAATACTTATAAGATTATACTTAAATCTCACAGTRAATAACACAAAAGAGCTTTACCAAAAAGTTTGTTCAACAGATACTTGGGAAAACCTAAAAAGYTTTTGTACATACTATTCAAAACCATTATTTTATTGYTGTTTACTTGGAAATTTAACCGACTTTTACAAACAAGTAGTTACCAAGAACAATAGACGCACTCAGGTATTGGTCAGAATATTGTATAAATAAATAGATAAGGCCTCAAATATTGAAATTTTCTAAATAATAATCGTATTAGACTTTGTTGCATTATTATTTTAAAAGTCATTTTGAAATTTAAGGGTTATAAAACACATTTTAATATAATGGATAGGCAGATTAGGCCTAATGTTAAAATACGGTTCCCCACTTTCTATTTAATTTTTGTTGTGTGTTCAGTGGTGGAACTCAACGCAGCGCTTTGTTTGCAAGAATGGTAGAAAATATGAATATT